>OX637464.1:43306085-43596796 GCA_951799995.1 Trifolium subterraneum
GTACTACATGTCGTAGATACGCAAAGTCGGAAAGAGTTTTGTTCCATTATAATGGGCATGGCGTACCAAAGCCAACTCCTAATGGGGAACTCTGGGTCTTCAATAAGGTCAAATTTCTTCCTTCTTATCGCTCAAACCAATTTATTATCCAATATATAAATTGTCACTCTGTCCTTGGTGGAAATGTTTGACCAGTAGACAGATATCTTGCTTCATATTGGAGCTTCTTATATATTACATATTCAGAGTTCCTATTGTCACCAAAATAAATTAGTGATGTAAAACATTAAAATAGGAGGATTGAAAAAAGGA
This sequence comes from Trifolium subterraneum, assembly GCA_951799995.1. Lineage (NCBI taxonomy): Eukaryota > Viridiplantae > Streptophyta > Magnoliopsida > Fabales > Fabaceae > Trifolium > Trifolium subterraneum. Next base: position 43,306,398 of record OX637464.1, read on the forward strand.
GTGATAATACACACATGTGAAATCTTTGGATAGAAGAAAAGTAGTGACAAGTATGGGATGGCAATAGGCGAGAATGCAATTTTGCTATTTTATCCAAGCAAAATGAATATATTGTATTTTAATAAATGTACTTTTTATGCCTTTTATTTTGCTAAAATATTTTGTCAGTAAGCATAATAGAGGTGGGGTAGAGGTTAGGTAATCGGGAAAAGAACTAAGAAATGACCGGAAATTATTACTATAGTAAAGCTACACTTGATGTAAATATTTATTTATCAGATAATCTGGAATAAGTTAACTCTAACCACTGAACCGTTGATTTCAAATCCGTAAAATGTCCCTAGTTACTATATCATAATAATAATGAAAAGAAATTTATTATATTTGAGTTGAGTTATTTTAAATGCAAATTTAATATCAAATTTCGACACCAATTTGGATGGTTAATGTAGTTCAAATATGTGGTTAATTACGTCCAGTAACCGATTAATGAATATACCAAGGTGTCGTGCTAAGTGTTCAATCACGAATCACGAAAAATAGTGGTTCGTACAGTGATATAGTGCTGCTATAACCGCTATTTGAGAAATTGAGAACATGTTGTACTAAATAGCGTATATCTCAACAATAACAATTTCTTCAGATTTCGCTATACAATAGCGCTGCTATAGCCGTTATTTAAAGACACTGGTCCCAGTTTATTAACCATCTACTGAACATTATTAACCATAGTTTTACAGTTTATATTTGAACTCAAATCGTGGTTAATGAATACTAGGTATATTTGAACACCTAAAAATCATGTATATTTGAACACAATTTGGATGGTTAATTGATATATGTATATTTGAACACCTAATTTTTTTGGTTATAATGACGTTCACAAATCGTGGTTAATTGTGTTCACCATATGGTTAATAAGTTGCTGCACCTTATAATAACCATCCGCTGTACGTAATAATTAACCACATTTGAACTGCGTTAACCATCCAATTTGATGTCAAAATTCGATGTCAAATTTGTATGTCCTCTTTCATTCTCATTTTCGTTCTTGCAGAGCTATACACAGTATATCCCCTTACCACTCAATGATCTTGATTCCTGGCTGAAGACCCCATCAATTTATGTTTTTGATTGCTCTGGGGCTGGTAAAGTTGTGAATTCCTTCATCGAGGTATTCATGCAAAATCATGTTTATTGAATGCTATATATGAGAACTTAAATGTATCGGTTCTGATTTTGTAATTTTTTTCTTCTTATTTGGGCTATGAAATTTTGTTGCTGGACTTGTTATTCATAAGCTTCATGAATGGAGTGCTTCTAACTCAAACGGGTCTCCAAGGGATTGCATTATGCTTGCAGCATGTGAAGCGCATGAGACTTTGCCCCAGAGTGTAGAATTCCCAGCTGATGTATTTACATCTTGTCTTACAACACCTATAAAGATGGCATTGCGATGGTGAGTATTCTCCCATTAATTCTGGCCTAGTATCGCCTTTAGAATGTTTCATATCATAAACTTTCAGGAAGGTTTAGTGTATCTTTTTTTGGCTAAAATAATGCTTCGTGCATGTAATTTCAAATATGGCATGCTTTTGTGATGCGATTGGTATTAGTTTTGCCTATATTTAGTCTTCGTATGTTTTCGCAGAGTGATTCCTTACTAACTCTGATTGCTTTTATCTAGTGCCATTTCATGATGATGGGTTGTATACATCATTACTGTTTATGGCATATTTTATGATGTAATTTGTTCCTCGAGGTTGAGGGTATTTTTGTTGTACCATCCTATTATTACTGTGTTAACGTATTTTAGCTGGATTTATGCTTGTGCTGATATAAAAATGTCACTGATACTGATGGTTTTATTAAGTTGAATTATGTTTGACTATGGTTTTTTCATTACTAACCTTGGTATGTAAGTTATGCATGAACGTAATGCTCATAATGTCCCTCTGGATCTAGTTAATAGTTGAAACATTTACTTCAGTATTAAATGTTCAATGAGTTTTTATGTATTGTCTCTAGGTTTTGTACTCGTTCATTACTTCGCGACTCGTTTGATTATTCACTTATTGACAAGATCCCTGGCCGTCCAAATGACCGAAAGACACTTCTGGGTGAATTGAATTGGATCTTTACAGCAGTAACTGATACGATTGCATGGAATGTTCTTCCTCATGGTAGGTCTCAACCCTCCTTATCCTTCCTGCTGACTTCCTCAATTTCTATGGTGTATTTTCAGCGCAGGTATTTTGCTACCAATTTTAGTTAGTCTCTTTTATTGTATATTGATATTTACTTTGTCCTGCAGATCTTTTTCAGAGACTGTTCAGACAGGATTTGCTTGTTGCAAGTTTGTTTCGAAATTTTCTACTTGCTGAGCGAATTATGCGATCTGCAAATTGTACTCCAGTCTCTCACCCAACACTACCACCAACCCATCAACATCATATGTGGTACTGTTGATGATTGTTGTTATGATATTGCTATGTGCTTATGAACTTTATCATCAGAATATGTTCTTAATGCATGCTGCAGGGATGCATGGGACATGGCTGCCGAGCTCTGCCTTTCTCAACTTCCTTCATTAGTTGAGGATCCTAATGCAGAATTTCAGGTAATTTGATAGTTTTTTTATACCTCATGTAAAATTTCCTTCTGAAATCGAATATTAAATATAGAAAGTTGGCTCTGGTATTCTGGTTTTACTAGGAACAACAGCATGAATAAATATTGTTATTAAGTTTAAGTTTTTAACTTACCTGATGAAGTATATGGCTATTCTATTTCAGCCTAGTACATTTTTCACTGAGCAGTTAACAGCATTTGAAGTTTGGCTTGACCATGGTTCTGAGCATAAGAAACCACCCGAACAGTTGCCCATAGTTCTTCAGGTATATCACATGGTCTTAGTCTTTGTTACTTTGGAACCATTGTGGTGGTTTCTAATACCCTTGTTATGTAGGTTACTGTTCCTTGATTAGGTTGTTGGTATTTGAATTATATTCTTGCTGGCCAAAACTTTTTCAATTTGGCTGATGATCATTATCATCTTCTGAAGACAATTTGATAAAAATATGTATTTATTGCAAGCATTTTCTCTTAGCCATATGTCTAGATTCCAAAGTAGTAATGCCAGGGGATATTTTCCGGGTTCATTATTCAGCCAATGGAGATTCTATTGGAAATTTGATTCGGAATTATTTTGCTTTCTCTTTATTCTGTCTAGCTTCGGTAATCATACTCATACTTGCATGATGACTGATTCTGTTGCTTTTTCTACAAATTTTCTTTCTAAAGTCAAATATTTTTTATCTGACTCATTTTTTTTTGTTAATGATACTCTCTCACTTTGTTTTTCCCTTTTCTCAATATTTATATTTTAAGCCTCTGGGAAAATTGTTTGGCATTTGTTCAAATCTTTGCATACATAAGTAGTTCTGTTCCTATTTCAGGTTTTACTTAGTCAATGCCATCGATTTCGCGCTTTAGTACTCCTAGGACGATTCCTTGATATGGGCCCATGGGCTGTGGACCTGGTAATTCTCTCACAATTCATCAAATTTTGTTACAGTTTTTATCTATTATCTATTTTCAAAAGGATTGTTATATTATATAATAAATGGATACTAAGTTTTTATATGTAGGCTTTATCTGTTGGAATCTTCCCTTATGTTCTGAAGTTGTTGCAAACAACCACCCCTGAACTACGTCAGATTCTTGTATTCATATGGACAAAGATTCTTGCACTTGACAAGGTACTTTTGGAGGATCTTAAGTTTGTCTTCAATAGAATGTCAAATCTCAATTCTTGTTATTATTTTCCTTCAAATGTAGTTCTGGACAAGATGTGAAAAGTAAAAGATAGAGAATAGAAAAGGAGGGAAATAAACATCAAGGGACAATATGAAGTTGCTCAATTGTTCATTTCCCTATTTTTTTTTTCTTTTTTTGTTTAGGCAGACTGAAATATTTCTTTTCTTTTATGAGAAACCTTTAATTGGCAGTTGATAATTTTATGGAGTGAATGCCTGAATTATCATAAATCTAAATTGTGCAATCAAGTCCCAATGAAACAGTCATCATAAGTGCGTGATATACGATAGAATCAATGAAGGAATAACGAGAGTATTACAAAACTCATTTTGTCAACTAATATGTATTTGCTTTTTTATTTTTTCTAATTTGGGCTAGAAACTCTCCACGTGGCATGTCTACTACTATATCATGCATTGATTGTGTTCCATTGCTGGGTTGCAGTCATGTCAGGTTGATCTGGTGAAGGATGGAGGTCATATCTATTTTATGAAGTTCCTTGATAGCTTGGAAGCATACCCAGAGCAACGTGCAATGGCTGCTTTTGTTTTGGCTGTGATTGTGGATGGTCATAGAAGAGGCCAAGAAGCTTGTATTGAAGATGGTTTGAGCCATGTCTGCTTAAAGCACCTGGAGAGTTCATCTCCTAATGATTCACAAACTGAGCCCCTTTTCCTTCAATGGCTTTGCCTGTGTCTGGGGAAATTGTGGGAAGAGTTCCCAGAGGGGAAAATAATCGGTTTGCAGGGACATGCAACTTCTATACTTGCTCCTTTACTGTCTGAACCCCAGCCAGAGGTTTACTACCCTACTTATTGGCTCTATTTCTAGTTTCCAGATGATTACCGTTTTGGTATATAAACAGCTGAGCCATGTAATTTGTTGCTCAGGTTAGGGCATCTGCTGTTTTTGCACTGGGTACCCTTGTCGACGTGGGATTCGATTCATGTAGAAGTGTTGGAGATGAAGAATGTGATGATGATGACAAATTTAGGGCTGAAGTTAGTATAGTTAAGAGTCTGTTGAGTGTTGCTTCAGATGGGAGTCCATTGGTGAGGGCAGAGGTAGCAGTTGGTAGGTGATGAAACATCTGAACGTTTATATTTATTTTCAATGTTTTTATGAGAAAATTTATGTTCTTATGATTATGATTAGATGTAAATTACTGATATTGTTTGTTTATTGGATATTTATTTTAGAAGTAGAATGATGTTGAGAAATTCTTAATTATATGCAAATGAGTTCCTAATAACTAGTTATATCAGAACTTTGTAAACTTGCATCTAAAACCTTCACACGCACCCACAATTGTTTATATTTATGTATGTATCTAAATTTATATATGTGGTTGTTGTTTTCTCTAATTTGTTAACAATGACAGCCAGTGTTTTGTTTGATGGTTGGCATGTAACATCCTCCTATATAACTTCATTTTGTCTATAGTATGTATTAAGTGTGGGCTGGATCTGGAAGATATTTTACTGAAATGGATTTTGTTTAAACTGTCAGCTCTAGCACGCTTTGCTTTTGGTCACAACAAGCACCTTAAATCTATTGCTGCTGCATATACGAAGCCTCAAACTAATTCGTTGATAAATTCCTTACCGTCATTGGCTAATATTAAAGATACGGATAATGGATATCCTAAACCGAGCCAACATATGGCTCATGGTGGTATTGTTTCACCTCAAATTGGTCCTCTAAGGGTTGGGAGTGACAATTCTAAAGTAATTCGTGATGGACGGGTCTCTTCAAGCAGTCCTCTGGCTGGTTCTGGAATAATGCATGGGTCCCCATTGTCTGACAATTCGTCTCATCATTCTGATTCAGGAATATTGAATGATGGTTTCAGCAATGGAGCTGTTAACAACTTTGGCCCGAAGCCTTTGGACAATGCATTGTATTCACAATGTGTACTTGCTATGTGTACTTTGGCAAAAGATCCATCTCCTCGAGTTGGGAACCTTGGTCGTCGGGTACTGTCCATAATAGGTATTGAACAAGTGGTAGCAAAACCATCAAAGCCTTCTAGTGTCCGGACTAGTGAAGTTACCGTTTCACCTAGTCTTGCTCGCTCATCTTCTTGGTTTGATATGAATGGCGGTAGGTCTCTTTTATTTGATTTAATTATTAACCTTTCTAATGTCTTGAAATCCTGCTGCTATGTTATTTGCTTTATGTTTATAATTGCACCCTGCTCTGGTAGGACACTTGCCTCTAACCTTCAGAACTCCTCCAGTTAGTCCTCCACGCCCAAGTTATATTACTGGAATGCGTAGAGTATGTTCATTGGAGTTTAGGCCTCACCTGATGACTTCTCCGGACACTGGACTAGCGGACCCACTTTTAGGATCTGGTGGAGCTTCTGGGACCTCAGATCGCAGTTTTCTTCCTCAATCAATTATATATAATTGGAGTTGTGGGCACTTCTCCAAATCACTTTTAACTGCTCCAGATGATAGCGAAGAAGTTTTAGCTAGAAGAGAAGAGAGAGAGAAAATTGCATTGGAGCACATAGTGAAATGCCAGCACTCTGGTTTGTATTTCACCTTTTTTTATTCAATTAAGCAAATCCCTTACAGTTTCCAGGTTAAGAACTTTATGTCATTTTATTCTTTCAGCTGTTACTAGGTTAACAAATCCAATTGCTAAATGGGACATAAAGGGCACACAAACAGTGTTGCTGCAACCTTTCTCTCCTATAGTGGTGGCTGCCGACGAGAATGAACGTATCAGGTGTGAAAAATTCATCAATACTATTGTTAATTTAGTGGATACTGTTATGAAGCTGGACATGGCTTTAGGCTGGAGGATAAGTCAACTTATGTGTTCTTTGTAAATGTTAAGAGAATAAATTTGAAGAGCTAAATGTGAGCTGTGACCAATTGCTAAGGGATATAAATTTCCAAAATGTGTTCAATTTCTGGGTTTGTAGAACTCAGAAAGATTCTCTGGTATAAGGGCTTAGGTCCCATTCTGGGTGGTTGCGAGTCTTCGGTTTTGAAAGTTAATTTTGAAAACAAAACCTGTCCGGGTAAAATGGGGTCAATTTGGTGTTTTACATAATTTCACAACAGTTTTCCCCTAAAACTCAATCACAAAAATAGGTTTTTTGTTGGTAGTTTTCAATTTTCACGCTAACCATCGTGTCTTTCATCTTCCTCCCTTTGGGACCTTCATCATCTTCCCTTAATTTTCCATACCTCCAACGTTGTCCCTGTTAAGAGCGGTGGCGGCGTTTGGAGTATTGACTATTGAGGATATATTCTCTGTGTAAAGCACATATTTGTAAACTGCTTGATGTAAAACGTGTCGGAAATGCAAAGTTCTTCCATTTTTGAGTGAGCAGTGGAGTAGCCGATTGATGGATGCAGATCCAGTGCAAGCTGAGTTTTTTATCAGATCTTTCTTAGAATATGATATTCACCTCTCATTCATTTGGGTTTTATCTTGTGATCTTTGTTGAATCAATTTTTCAAGTCTTCCATTTGCTTCCACTGATGTGAAACTTCCTTTGTTGAAATTGATTTTTATTTTTTTGGATTATGGGTTTGTAGTTTTGCTTTTATTGGTGAATAAGGGGTTATGATTTTCCTTGTATTGATGCAAATGGAGTTGTTGTCCAGTGTTAATGAATCCATTTTCTATATTGTTATTGTATTTGTTGAATCAATTTCAAGCCTTCCATCCACTGATGTGAATCTTTCTTCGTTGATTATATATTTTTATTTATGAGTTTGTAACTTAAAATTGAAACTGGTTTTGGTTTTCTACAATTTTAAAACATAAAACCGAACACCACTCGGAATGGTGCCTTAGGAAACTAAACTACCAGCATTCTTAATTTTATGGGCAATAGCAATTGTGTTTAGACTATGTCAGAATACTTTTCTGGTTTTAATTAATTGATTGTTGTTAGTCTTTGTATTGCATTATATTGAAATCAGCTGTTGACTAATGTACTTTGGAGTTTTGCACAGGATATGGAACCACGAGGAGGCAACACTACTTAACAGTTTTGATAATCATGATTTTCCTGACAAAGGAATTTCTAAGCTCTGCCTGGTGAATGAGCTTGATGATAGCTTGCTTCTTGCTGCTTCATGTAATATTATCTACTGTTTAATAATATAATATTCCATTTCTAAATTATCAGAATAATAAATTGTGGAATCTTATTGCAGCTGATGGAAACATTCGGGTTTGGAAAGACTATTCCCTGAGGGGGAAACAGAAGCTTGCCACTGCCTTCTCTTCAATTCATGGTCATAAACCTGGTGTAAGAAGTCGGAATGCAGTTGTTGATTGGCAACAGCAAAGTGGTTATCTGGTATATGGTTCTTCTTTCAATATGCTTTGGAATAGGGGATGTCTTCCTTTTCCCTACCGATGTTCTAAATTAGAACTCTGATTTTTCCCTTACGCTTTTATGTTAATGACTTGTGTTGTTTCATGTTACCCCCAATTCATTTACCAGTATGCATCGGGGGAGATGTCATCAATAATGCTGTGGGATCTTGATAAAGAGCAGCTTGTTCATACTATACCTTCACAATCAGAATGCAGTGTCTCAGCCTTGGTAAGCCTGCACTATGCTGACATTTTTCTTTGGTGAATATTATTTCTGCTCAAATTATTATAGCATTGTAGCTATAAGCTAAGCAGAGTTTATTCTTAATCTTAAGAGACAAATACAAAGTTGTATTCTGATTACACTTCAACAGCTCAGCTACATATTTTGTTAGAGCTCTTAACGGGCGAATCTTATCTTTTTTTAGCTGTGAAGTTTTATGATAATAATACCAAACTTATGTACATGTACTGTCACTTAGAAATCTCCCTCTCCCCCTCTTTCTTTTACTATGGCTTCTTCAAAATTAGTGTTGCACTAGAACTAGAAGTCAGTTATGGCTTTGTTGATCTATTTATTACAGCTTTGTTGATCTTACCTTCTCTAAAGTTTAATTCTTTGGCTGTCTCTGCTGTCATACTGAGGATTTGGCGTTATGGTTTATGATTTGGCGTTAGTCAGTCTATAAGATAGAGGATTTTTTTTTGGTTACATAAACTTTAGGGTGAGGGGATGGTGCCCCGGTCCAAGGCCGGGAAGACCTTAGGGCTCTTAGAGCACTTTCAAAGGTAATTACATTTACCTCTCTTCAAGAGCACTAGTGGGGCTTGAACCCAGGACCTCCCGGATCCAAGAGCTGTCTTTTTACTACTAGACCAAACTCTTAAGAGTTATATAAGATAGAGGATTTGGCGTTATGCTTTATGATTTTTTTCAAATTTTGAAACTCAGCATTCAGGTTGTTCATTTTCCAGTTGAATGCCCACAACTTTGGGTTGCATATTTGATGGGATTTCCTTTCAGTATCTTTTAATTAAATTATATGACCCAAACCCTCTGATTTATGTACTTTCTTTTGTATTTTAGGCTGCTTCTCAAGTTCATGGGGGCCAGTTTGCTGCTGGTTTTATGGATGGTTCTGTAAGGCTTTATGATGCCAGAACACCTGAAAAGTAAGCATCTCAGTTTGTTATTTATTAGCTCCTACATGTTCTTATGATGTTATGCTTCTAAGTTCAGACTTGAACCATATTGATCAATCTAGTATCTTAAGTTTTATCTAAAAAGTCTAGACCTTTTTAAGATTCAGCTTTAAATCTTCCGTGTCTCTTAATCTGTCACTGTAATGACTAACGATATCAACAATGATGTTTCTTAGGCTCGTATGTGGATTACGGCCACACACACAGAGAGTAGAAAAAGTTATGGGGATTGGCTTTCAACCTGGGTTAGACCCTGGAAAGGTAAAGAGTGTCTCACTAGATTCATATTTTTCAATATTTTGACCATAGCAGAAATTCAGTGAGTGATGAATTTGATTTGATGTGGATGATGAAATTATGTGTTTTCCTTCAGTTGGTCAGTGCTTCTCAGGCCGGGGATATTCAATTCCTTGATATAAGAAATCATAGCAGCGCCTATCTCACCATTGAAGCTCACCGGGGCTCACTCACAGCTTTAGCAGTACATAGACATGCTCCAATTATTGCTAGTGGTTCTGCCAAACAACTCATTAAGGTTTTCAGCCTTGAGGGTGATCAACTGGGCACCATTCGTTACTATCCTACTCTAATGGCCCAGAAAATCGGTTCCGTGAGCTGCCTCAATTTCCACCCATACCAATTACTACTTGCTGCTGGTGCTGCCGATGCATGTGTATGCATCTATGCCGATGACAACACTCCAGCAAAATGAATCCACAATTTTTCCCTTGAAGATTTCATTGGTTGTCTCCAGCTGAGAAGAATGCATCAAACATCTCAGGAGTGCCATGCATATTAATCGCAGTTGTATAATCCTGTGATGATGCTTTAGTTCCTCTCTGCTGTGAATACATCTGAAAATATTTGGTAGGGATAAATTATTCTGGCTGTGTATGCAAGATATTCATTAGCCTCCTCCATGGCAGATGGTTGCACTTGACATGAAGAAAGAAGCATATTGGAGGCTCCGACAAATAAGGTCATGTTCGTATATGTGTGTAAATATCATTTTATCCATATTTAATTTTTATTCCTGTTTTGTGTGTTGTTGTTCACCCTTTCATTATTTGTAAATTTATATCTGAAAACATAATCTAGTTTGCTCACTGATGTGGGTGATTGACTCCTGTAAATGGAGGATCTTTCATTCATGATTGTAGTTTATGTTGTGACTTTTTTACCTTTGCTTTGACCAACATGTAATTAAATTCAAGTTTGTTCAGTGTGCAATTTATTCTCAGATTACAAGTTTAATAATGATTAGGGATGTGGTTATTAATTTATTCATTGAAATCTATGATTGGTCTGTTTGATAAGACACATTGTTTAGCTTAAATTCGCAGTTTTATAAAAAACCGTCTTATTTTATTTTGCGTGATTTTTAAGAAAATGACTGGCTTTGTTGATTTTATTGATAAAATGAATTTTTTTAGAACACTTATTATTTTAGTTAGCAAATAATTTTTAAGAAAATGATTAGTTTTGTTGATTTTATTGATAAAATGATTTTTTTTGGAACACTTGTTATTTTAGTTAGTAGAGTAGTGGTGTTTTAAAGTGACAATTTTGAGAGAAAAATATTGTGAATGAAACACCTTTTTGAGACGGAAAGGAATAACCTATAGGTTATAAGTGCTGTCTGTAAAAAACATTTCATTGGTAACTAACTAACTATCAATTTTGTGTGTGGTTTATTTTGATTTGATTATAGCATTTTTTATGGATTTTTCTATGTGCAAATTTGCACATGTTAAGAAGTTTTAAATAGTAAGTTTGTATTGTAACTTGCACATTTTATATTAAATATATATTTTTTTAATAAATAATTGTTGTTTTTCATTAAATAGTTACTACTTTTGGTTAATTTAACATGTGCAATGTTGCACATGTTAGACAAATCTTTTTTTATAACATAATTTAAGTAGTTATATAGGTTATTTTTACTCACTCAATTTTAGCACTGTTATCTTAATTGGAAAAAAGTCAAAAACTAATGTTAATTTAAGCATCTATATTTTTTTACGGTAAGTAAACGTATATTTTTGTCACTTCATATTTTTGAGTTATTTTAACTGTTAAGTTTATTAAACGTTACAAATTTAATCATAATTTATTGACTATCGTTGAGTCAATTTTTTTTTTTATTGACTATCGCTTGTATGAGCTTATTAGATATGCGTTGTTTTAAGTTTATCTACTATAAGATGATTTATAAGCTATTCACTATTATTTTTTACCAAACCTACAAAATTGATATTAAGTTTTTGTCAGCTTGTTTTACAAATTTGTTACACAAATTGAGTTTTGTGGATAACCAATTTTATTACTTTCCCAATATTTTTTAACATATATTTCCTTAATCACTTTGACTATTTTTTTTTGTCAAGTAATTTAACGGCTAAAATTTCACCTTTTAAGGTGGAAAGGTGGATTAGTGAAAATATTTGCTCATGGAAACATTATTTTGACTACTTTGTTGATAAAAACATACAAGTTATGAACCACCTATTTTACATTATTGCTACCAACTTGTTTGAATTAAAAATTAAAGAAGTTAAGGTGTAGAAAGATCACGGTTCAAGTAAGAAGAATTTTTATTTTTTGGGTACGTTTAAGAAAAAAAAAATTGGTTGATTACTGACTTTTATTCTTAACATGACCAATTAATTACTAACTTTTACTGTTTCAAAAAGAAAAAGTACATTTTTGTGGTTAATAAAGTAGTAAAATTGGTTGATTTTTGCATTACAAAAAAGACAATAGACTCAAGTGGTTAATAAGCTATTTTTAAGATAAATCGTTCGAGAGAACCCAAATTTGATTTCTGGTAAAAACAATTTTTAATCAGACTTTTCTTATTTTGCAACTGAACTCTAGTTTACCAAGACCTTATTTTCCTGGGAACTAGAGGCTTAGCACAAAAAAGAAATGAATTCTTAAAATATTTTTTATAAAAATATGGTCTTTGTACAAATGCACGTATTAAAAAAAATCCATAAATCGTTAATTTTGATAAGTCTCAATAACATATCAAATGATTTTTATTTCTTATAAAAAAAATATGGATAATCCACAGGTATAAACTTTGAATTCAACGGTGAATTTTGTAAAATTCATATTCGTTATAAAAGTATTCATGAATTATGCACACACAATATTTATGTAATTCTAGCCATCTTACACAGACTTAATTAAGAGTTCCACGTATGCTTTAGTTCAAAATGAAATACACAAGTGTGTATCTTCTCTCAGCAACCATATGATCAAACACATAAATGTCAACATAAAAAAAATAGAATTATACATATAAAAATATCCATAATCACATGTGTCTGCATGGATCTGTCTACTATTAAAATATGTTACATTTACCAGATTAAGTATACAATTGGAATCGCATTGGTATTCCATTTAAACGCGCAATTATTAGTCACTCCAATTTGTAACTTCAGATATTTGCGCGAAGCGAGAACTTACACAGGAACGCGAATCCAAACATGCTATAAATCTACGAAACACATGCAAGTACAACACATAAACACCTCTAAACTAAGAATTTGAATCAATGAAATGAAAGAAGTTGAAAATAAGAACCACTACCAGAAACTAAAATCATATATCAAAGAATGTTCCATGTCTGTCATATCTGAGGTTAGGTAGCACTCAAAACTAATGACTTCCATCAATCTAAACAACTTAAGATAATCAGCAAATGTGAAGAAGCTAACAATACTGTTGATATACAGCACATCACTTTTTTTTTTACATTAGATGAATATAAAACTAAAAACTTCACTTACGTCCTCCCCCGACCATACCGGGTCCCATTGCCCCTGACACGTTGGATGATGTGCCACTTACCCTTCCATCTGTGTTTCCAAATACATTCAAATCTTCAAATAACCTGTAAGATGGAATAAAGGGTTTTTGTCCAGAATTTACTGCCCTCGGATCAACTGCTTGTGAAGGGTATGAATGCTGATTTTGCAAGGGCCTAACTCCTTGTGCAGCAAGAGGATAAGATGCTGTTGCACTGTTGCCTTGAGAGGTTGAAATAGTATTTTGAGCCGATAAATGACTTTGATAGTTGGCAAATCCAGGCGTAGCAGCCCATGGTGGTGGAGGATATCTTGCAGGATATTGAGCATGTTGTTGGTTCTGATATTGTGGCTGCGGTTGAGATTGCTGAGACTGTAACTGCATTGGTGGTTGGAGTTGAGGTTGTATTTGCAACTGTGGTTGTGGTTGGGGCTGTAAATGTGGATGATGTTGAGGCTGTAAATGTGGATGATGTTGAGGCTGATATTGTGATGGTTGCGGTTCATTATGTTGGTGAGGCCTATATTGGATGTGTTGATTCTGCAGCTGTGATTGAGGTAGTTCAGATTGGGGTTGTTGGTTATGTTGATGATGCATCACTTGCTCAGATTGATAATGTGCATGCAATTGTTGAGATGAGGGCGGGGTTGTGGGTTGGGATCGAGATTGATACATCTGTTGCTCGAATTGATTATGTGCATGCAATTGTTGAGATGAAAGCGGGGTTGTGGGTTGGGATCGGGATTGATACATCTGTTGTGGAGGCTGGGTTTGAAACTCTGACTTAGATTGAGGTTGAGCCCAAGGAGCTACGTAACTGTTGAATGGCAAATTTCCAGGATATGATTGGGGAGAATAAGAATAACTGTCTGCGCTGGATGGAACAGGTATCTGATGCATGCTGCCTTGAGTAGGGGCTGATGATGGCGCATATGTTGTTGGCGGTGGAGAAGATGGTGCCAGGGACAAAGTGATGCTCAGTAAGTCAATGATGTCCTGATCTTTTGAAGTAGTACTAATAGGTGCCGGCGGGTCAGGAAGAGCTAATGCCAAGGATGAGATAGAAGAAGTTGAGGTCTCTGGCACGTATGGAGTCGTGCTGTTGGTGTTCATTGGCCCTGAATTTTCACTAGAACCAATTGTAGCATCTTTAGAAGCCACTGATTGTGTCTTAGAATGTCTGCCGTAGTGAAGAGTTCAAACAAATTAAATAATTGATTAAAAATTATTTACAAAGTTGAACAATTGGAATAATTATAACTTGACCACAAACATATTGCTTTTACCCATTTACATGAAATTCTTTAATGATGAAAAAAGACTTATAGGCATATAATAAACTGTGCTTTGTCAAATACGATAGAATAAAATGGCATGCGGTGCAATTTTTTTTTAAAAAAACAAACACTTATTTCAGCTGAACTTAACCAGTAAACAATTCACGTGACAATTCAAATCGACACATCGTCATAAATATTATTGATGTTTTTCGATGTTAGTCATGTAACACTTATAATTTCATATGAAAGGTGCAGTGGAAAAGAAAATTGTTTCCATAATAACCATGAGCACTAAAATATCAATTTAAGAAACATTATCAGTTATAAGATACCTTCGAGCTAGCTGTGCAAATTCATCTTCTTCCTCTTCATCACTCTCCCCCCTTGGCTCAGAATAAACTGAAGCAAGAGGGCTAGCTTTCGGTGTTGAAGATTCAGCCGGGCTGGGGCTCTTCGCTTCATTTTGATTGACACTTGATTGACCTTCATATGATATAGTGCTTGAACTTGTGCCTTGACTTGGAAAAGAAGCTCCAGAAGCTATTGCATCATGCCTTGCAAGCAAACTCTGAATACTATCGTTTAGTTCAAGGCCCCGCCCAAGAAGTTCCTCATCCCTACAACATAACCATTATAAAACAATATTATTCCGCAAATCCTATAGACACAATTATATTTGAGATGTGCCGCATGCTATAACTTATTTAATGGAACTAACCCAGTTGTTGTCAGCATCTGCATCAATTTTTTCTGGTTGGTGCGACAACGATCAACAAGATCAACAATTACTTCATCTTTCACAGCCTATAGAGAATACAAAGCAAACACTTAAACCAATTTACTTGGTTGCAAAGAGGATTTAGAAAGGTCAAGCAACACTGTTTAACATACCGCACGGTCATTAGGATTTACAGCTTGTAGCATGTCACTCAAAAGGTCCAACACATGCCGCATGGATTCCAAGCTTGACATACTAAGGATTTATTTAAAGGGAAAATTAGCCAAAAGACAGTTGGCAGCACATGGAAATTCAGTGACACATAACACAGAAGCATAGGTGAGCAGACAAAAAAAAAAAAAAATCAGAGTTTCACCTCAAACTTTCTATCTCTGTTGCCATTGTTTCATCAAGTGTTTTGGAAGAATTGCTTGGCATCCCATATCCAAGTTGCATAGTTCTTGAAGATGAAGATGGATGAGTAGGAGGTGGAGTAAATATTGGAGCTGCATCCGGTGAACGCTTCGGAAAAGAAACTCCAGACCGCTGCCATTTATAAAATCCAACACAATAATTTGATGATATGATCAAACAGTTATTGAATTATGATTCGTGTAACTACGTTTACAGAAATTAACGCTGTTTCAAATTCAATCACATAGTTCAACTTAATTTAACAAAAAAAGCGACGATGATTGGGTTTTACACGGGGATAGTTCTGCATACTGAGGTTTTGAAGGAAACCTTAGGGCTTGTTTGACTTCTGGAAACATTTTCTATGTCACTTTGTAGTAGACTGAAAGAGTGGCTATCATTTAATAGAAAAATCCACAGATGTTAAGTGAATACCAATTTTGAGTTTATCTAGCTTCCCGCTTTACACGTGATGTTATCATGATAGACTGTATAAAAGACAATCAAGAAATATTAGAGTACACAGCTGTATACTAACCTTTAATTCCTCATATGCCCAATAGTACTGAGGATATTTTCCACCAGCACCCCCGAATGCCTCTTGCCACGAGTCAAGCAGTACTAAAATTTTATCCCTCACTTGCATGTCTGCCTAAATTGATCATTACATGCATTTTGTTAGATGAGACAACCTACTAGAATTTAAAAATTCTAAACAGAAGCTATCAAAAATACATAAATTATCATTATATCCAGAAAGCCTTAAATAGTAAGATTGTTTTGCATGGGTAAATGCGATCCATATTTAGGTTAATTAATTAATCATATAAGGACACCAACTTAACGTTGTAATATTTTGTTTTGAATAGGAAATACCACACATAAAATTTCAGATAATTTTGAACTTATGACCTCAGTGCCCAGTGGCAAAACTTGACTGAAATTTTAGATGTGGTAATATTTATAGTAAGTATTGACATTTAATGTACAGAACAAATTCATATCTTGGCGTAGAGGTAAAAATTGCTAACTTTTACCTCACATGCACAAGTTCGATCCTTCCCATCCATTTTTTTTCAATAATAAAGTAATAATACACTAACTTGAAACAAAAAATAGCAAATACCGGGATCAATCACCAAACCATCCACTAGCAAAACATACTATTGCCACTACGCCATTAGGTAAAATTGACAATATTTGGGGAAACTTGTAATATATAGATAAGATGCACCCCTGCATGACCCCATAACCTTTTAAATGTTGAAGGACAGTGGCTTTAAATTGAAATCTACAAATTAAACAACGAATACAATGGTTGAATATAGGAATTACATGAAAAATCTTGACCGTAGACAGTATAAGATACGGGTCATTAATGATGTCCAGGAGTAGCGCTTCAAACTTCATTTGGACATAAATTAAACAAGGCATGAGACGCTACTGAACCGACAACAACACCAAATGCCATATTAATGAAGTAAATTAAGTCGTGATGTTTGCATTGAACTTTGATCCTAACCGCCCTAATAGCGAATTTTCCAAAGGCCACATTCTGCCACACAGCAGTTCAGATGAGAGAAACAAATTATTTTCACAACCGAAAAGAGTTGCAGTTGTGAATCACATCGTCAATATGAATCTTGATTATCATCAGTCTCTTCTCAATGTTTTTTGTATTTCTCTTGTTATTTTTATTTTTACTTTTACTAATATACTAATGTAAAATTTATAGATAACAGAAAGGCTGTCAAAGGTGGAATTGAAGGTTGAACAAAACTGCAGGCTTGATTTATTATTTAGAAGAAAACAAATGTGCAAATTATAACAGAATGCATCAGAAGTTTCCAATCACTGCCACCTTACCTTCTTCCTAACGATTTTTATCATCTCCTCCAATACATTCCTCTCGGCAATTTGAAAGTGCACGTAATCACCACAATTCTTCACCATTGTCTCCAGAAGCTAATCAATAGACAACAAGAAACCATAAATCATGTCCGAAACAAAAATGAATTCGGAAGTATTGAAGTAAATATGCAAAGGTGAATCCTAAAAACATTGCCAAAGAAGTACCGTGAGAGCTAGTATTTGAACTTTAGAGCTCCTATGCTGTAATCTTTTCTTCACAGCTTTTACAACATCTTTTGGCTGCCTGATAAATTAAGAATATCAAACATTCAGTTAAAAAATCACTGTAATTTTCCAAAAAAAAAAAAAAACAGGAAAAGTTGAGAAAACCAAAGAGACAAACTAGTTTGTTCTAAAATTCACTTACATGGTTTCTACAAGAAAAATTTACAGTATAAATTATTGTTATACTTCCACACCAACAATTATGTATGAAAAAAAAACCAAAACAGTAATAAAAAATTTGTTAAAAGAATATTTTTTTTGGTAAAATTACTCTTGATTAATTCATTAGAAAAACATGATAAAATAATAATATCATCAACAACACCCAAAAAAAAATACCTAAAATTAGTATTTTTTTTTTGCCCCAAATTTCATTATCATAACAATAACCGATAAACATCCGCATGAAACATCATATCATATTTAAAACCATAAAATCACAAACATGTGGTAGATGATTAAAGTCAAACCCATTCATAAAAAAAAATTATAAATTGATATGCTATCTAATTTTCTTTCTCTTTTGCTTATAGTTGAAGATTTTTACCAATGATTAGAATTGATTGAATCACAAATTTCGATGTTCATGGTCCAATCAGGACCCATAAGAAGATCGCTAGTTGCTTTATCTACTGCGACACTAGCTGAAGAAGAAGAAACAGCCATCATTTTTTTTCCCCTTTTCTCTTTGAACTTTCTTCAAACACCTTAAATTCGATTTCGATCAACGACCCAATACTCAAAAACGGAAAAAGATTAAAGCTTTGCAGGAAATTTTCTCAATTAAAGGAAAATTACGAAACCCTAGCGCAAGCACAATTCATGAACGAAACAAAATCAATTGCAATAATCATCATGATTCGAAAAGTCGTCGCATTTTATATTTGTTTTTATTTAATTTTCTTTTTTGTGCTAAAAAGTGGATTCGGCGAAATTTTAATTTTTGCGAAAAGATTTTCTTGAAAGAAAAAAAAGTATTTTCCCGGAAAATTCGTATTATTCGATTTATTTATTTGGCTGAAAGGCACTTGCGATTATTGGGCGGTGTTGTATGACTCACGCGCGGTTTTTGAGTGTTTAAAATCACGCGCCACGTGGCAGATTTTGGTGGAAAGGAAAGTTGAATTTGGCTTAATTTTTTCTATTCATCATCACTGTAATAGGATCGTGAGGTACTGATGTTGCTGTGTCATGCTGAAGTTTTCTTTCACTTGTTTTTATTTAAATAAATTAATAAATACTTTTTTTATTACTAATTATTTAATGAGTCAGGTTAACATGTGCTCTAAGGGCACATGATAAGCTATCTAAAAGTAGAAATTTTAAAATTTACATTTAATGATACAAAATATATAATGTTCAAGTAGTTGATGAATAGACAATATACAATAAATTTTTAACATTCTCCTTATTTTATTATTTTAAAATAGATTTTTCTATAATTTTTTTATTATTGATTTTTTTTTTAACATTCTCCTTATTGATTTAATGTTCAAGTAGTTGGACGTCAACGTTGCAAATCCGGGAGTATGAAGATTCCGGTGACTTTTATTTTGTCATATTTGTAGGCAATTTCATGATGTCGTTGTATGCTATTAACTTAGGTGCTGCAAGTTTGTTTGTAGATTCACCTTTTTCATTTTTTAGCAATCTGAAATTTGTAATGATCTATGTATTTTCAATTTGAATGAATGAATCCTTATTTTTAGTCCAAAAAAAAAAAACAAACTCGATAATTCATAGTTCGACTATAAGGAAAGTAGAAACCAATCAAGAATTTGTAAGTATATCTATACTTTTGTTTGTTTTGAATGACGTTCAAATTAGTGTTAAAATAAATTGATTTGGTCAAGACAATTTTAAGTTGATAAAGTTTTTCAAAAAAAGGGTTTTCAAAATGCTTTGAAACTTAGTAAAATTTTAAATTTAGACATTTTGAACTGATGCATACATGCATGGTATGAACCAGTGCATGATTTCTAGAATCTATACATCGGTGCATAGTATCTTTGAACTGGTTCATTGTTACTTTTTTCAAAACCGAAACTTTTTTGAATCGGTACAAAATGTATTGTACCGGTACAAAATCTTTTTTTTTTTTTTTATAAGCATACCGGTACAAAATCTTGTTTTTGGGAAACTTGAACCGATACAACATCTCTTTTGATTTTTTGTGTTTTAGAAAAAATCTTGTATCAACCGGTGCATGGCGTTACACTTAAAAATTCCCTTGTTATCCACTCAATCTATTTTTACCTATAAATAACACTTTGCAAAAATAAAAGAATAATCTTTGGAATTGTGAAAAACTTTATAGAGAGCTTATTCTAAGAAATTGTTTAAGAGAGTCATTGTGGGTTCTTGAGAGTAACACAACAAACCCTCATCGTTCATCTTCTCCAATGTTCATCATCATGATCTGGTGATTCAAGTTTTAGGGATAACGTCTATGTTAGTCAATTGAGATTAACTTTTGGGTTTCATCAAGGTTTAGGAATTTGTCAAGGAAGAACTATGTGGGAACTTCAATTTGAGAATTGAAGTGATTGCAACAAACGTTCGAGGTAATCATTCAAGATTCAGGTTGGAGATTGGTACTCACGATAAGGGATCGTTGAAGATAAAACAAGAAGTTTGGGGATTGATCTTGGTTGAAAATCAAGGAATCAAGTGGGAGGTTCAAGCCCACCTTTTCAAAAAAAAAAAAATCAAGTAATCAAATCATTAAAAGGTGGTACTAGAAAAAAATTGAATTGGTCATCGTTAATAAAGGTAAAAAATTTGTAGCAATATTATGGTAACAACAAAAATAATCAAAATTTTTCTCTCCCTTCTCATCCCCTTATTAATAGGGTTGAGAATAGGTCTATGGATGACAATGGGTGCTCATGAGCGAGGGTTTTGTAATATCCAAATCCACATTCAAAACAAACACTCAAACCCAAAGGTTGTTTGGGTGGCAAATATAAACCCACGTCCACGCCCATTGAGTTCGGGTTTTTTCATCCAAACCCAAAACTCATAGTTAAAACACGCATAATTAATTAATTACCTACCATAACTCGGCCCAAATTCTTTTTGATAAAATGACTAAGTACAAATACAAGCAAATGACAAAATAACATAGTTTAACATAGTTTGCAAATGACAAAATACAATACAAAATATCAAAGTTCAACTTAATATATATACTTAGGGTTAATTAGATAATTTCACATATAATCGGGCCGGTGAATGAGTTTCAGGTGTGAGTTTGAGTGATCTCAAACCCACGCCCATTGTTTCGGGTGTCACCTAAACCCAGTCAACTGAGGTTTCACCCGTTAACTTGGGTTTGGGTTCGGGTGGGTCTATTAGGTTTGAGTTTTCCTGCTATCCCTAAATAGGTCAGGTCGGCCACAGGGGCCTACGACATAGTCCACACATGCTCAGGTTAGGCCAACCTATTTATTTAAATAGAGCATGCAAAGACTTTTATATAAGCATATTTAGCTATAAATGTCAGACTCCGGACCATTAAAAAAGTCTTTTAGACCTACCAGACCGACCTATTTAAGTAAATATAAATAATATTTTTACAACTATTATTATTATTATTATTATAATAATATTAAAATTTGTACTTTGATTAAATTATAAATCTATATTAACTTTTTTAGTAGTTTAATTTTATTAATCTACATTAATTTTTCACATATATAAATGTATTATTATAAACTAAAATCAAAATAGGATGTCATATATAGTCAAATTCTATAAAATATCATGTTAAATATCAAAAGAAAGTTTAATCTCATTGGTTTATTAGTTCATTAGTATATTTAAAAATAAATATAATAATTTATTTAAATATGTTTATGTGAAATAGGTTTTTCAACAATCTAATAAGTCATGTCATACTTTTAAAAGGCAAGACTCAGACCTAAAAAATAAACTTATGATAGGCCACAAACTAAACTCAGACCTTCAATTTTTTGATAGGCCAAACTTAGACTTAGCAAAGTCTAGTACCTAGCCTATTCTCAACTCTACTTATTAAAATCTCTCCCTCTTATGGATTGAACCAAATAAACAATAATCAAATTAAGTAATTGAGTTCAAGTGATTAATCAACTCTTCTAAAAAACAAATATTTCTTTTTACTAACCTTATTTCATGTGTGATTTAGGATTTTTCTAAATCCTAGTCACATGTTGTATATTAGACATAGGATTTTTCTAAATATAACTAATAGTCTAATATTGTATCCAATAGCTTTGAAGGACCACTAATTTTAAAAGAGTTATTTAAAAATTTATTTATGAAATGATTAAATAGAGACAAAATGAAAAGGTCTTTTGAAGAATCTGGTCTTTATCAAATCCTTTTTTAATCAATGTTAAGTATTAGTCTAAATTACGTTAACGTTAACCTCCTAATTAAGTTTAGAATGGAATATTTGTTGTCTATTAAATTATTCTAAAATAATAATAAAAATGCTTCAAAAAATTATTTTAAATTAAATAATACATTTTTTGAGAAAACCCAAAATGAAACTATCTGTTTAACCGTAGCTTTTTGTACTATGCAAATGTTGTACCATTATTTCTTGATTAATTTTTGAATTGTGATAAAACAAAAATTGAAAGAAAACTAGAATATGGCATCTCATCATCTCGTGTGTCTCTTGTTATTTTATTTTTTTTTATAAAAGCAAAACGATATTCATTCATTTAATTGATAGAGTACATCATAAAATCACATATTTAACATCGCTAAAAACGTAAAGGATGAATCTGCAAACAAACTCATAGCATCCAAGTTAATAACATACAACGGCAAAATGCCTACAACAAATAATATGATATTCTATCTGTCCCAAATCTTTGGTCCTTTTAACTTTTTAGTTTTGTCCCAAATCTTTAGTCATTTTTAAGAAACCAATGCATAATTAATTAGTGATACTTTATCATTTGTACCCTTACTAAAGTTAAAACATTAATTAAATATATTTTATCTTTCTTAATAAAGTAAGGGTAAAAATGACTTAACTTATCAATCTTTATAATTTCTTAATCTCCGTGTAAAACTCTAAAAGGACTAAAGTTTTGGGCTGGAGGGAGTAATACTAAAGTCATCGGAGGATCCATGTCTCCAGATCTACAACGTTGATGCGCAAATCATTGATTGAATCTGTAATTGACAGAAGCCGATCTTTAATAGAATCAGACGAACACCGCAACAAGACAGAAAAGTCAAATAACGCCGCACAAGACGACGACCAACCCAATGCCGCACTCAGACGATGATATAAAAAAAACACAAAAGAAAAAATTTGATCTATGTGATAAATCACTTATTTGTATTAAAAGAGCAGGAAAAAAGATGTAGAGGGGTGATTTTGGGTAAAAAATGACCTAAAATCACCTCTCTCCGGTGAATGAAGGAGGAAGAACTTACAAAAAGAGAAAACTTTTCTCTCAATGAAAACTAGGGTCGGCAGAAAATATCACCAACAAGGTTAAGTTTATCATCTCGTGTGTCTTAGGATGCTGCTTTTTCTCAAAAAAGAATATTTAAAAGAAAGAACACCAACACTTGAATGGACAAAAGTCTAAATAATATTTGTTGGACACGCTTACAAGAAATAAAAATAAATAAAGAGATAATGGTCAAAGTGATATAAATTGATGTGATAATTTTATTTTTCTTTTAATATTTTTGATTTGTGTGTTATGTCTAAATCTTATTTTTCTTTTAGTTGAAAATTTTAAAATTTTAATAGCTACTTTTATAAAGGTGTGGAATTAAAAAGGAAAAGTGTTCACTTCTTTTTAGTTATGTTTCTTCTTATTTTTTTACTTTATTTGATAAAGAGGAAAAAGAGAATTGAAAAAGCATAAATAATTGCATATTCATTGTGATGAAGTTGCTCAAGAACTTGGCTCTCTACCAGTACTTACATGTATATGATCAAGCAAAAATTACTACCTTTTTTCTTATATATTATTTTTAAGGTTGCTTAAAAAATAAATAAATGATACCTTAAAAAATTTGAATACCTTCAATAAAAGTAAATTTTAAATATTTGCATCACAAAATGGTCGTTATATGATGGTGGGTAAAAAGTGAACACCATACTAAAGATTTTAATTAGTGGGATTGAAGGGGAGTTGACATAAAGTGACAAATTGCATAAATCAGCTTAATCATGGAGATATGGTGGCATATAAATGGTAACTATGAGAAATGATTTTTTGGCACCAAAATTTTGAATGGTTTAATTTTAAACAAGCTTACATATCAACCTCTTTCAATAGAATTTCATTTATTCAAATCCATTTGCTTTCATTGCATCCCTCATGTCAAGTCATTTATTGAAAGGAGAATTTTCTATAATTTAGTGGCTATTGATGATAATTTGAGAAATATATTTGATTATGGTTTCTTGTGTTACTTGTATGGAAAACATCTATTATTTATTTATATGTTTACAAGTTTTTCTTTCATAGTTTTTTTTATATATGTCAATTTATCCTTAATTCATGTCATATGTGGCATTCTATAATGTTTTCAATTCCTCTGTGGCTAACTATCAAAGCCTTTTGCATATCCAACAAAGACTTGCTACATTATGTGCAAAGGGTCACGATTTCGATTCCTGGTGGCCACATTTCTTCAATTTTATTTGTATTTTATTCCTATTTCTTTTACGCATTACCTAAATGTGGAAAGGGTCACAGTTTCAATTCCTGGTGGCCGCATTTCTCAATTTTATTTGTATTTTATTCCTATTTATTTTACACATTGCCTAAGGTAGAAAGTAATTAATGGAGTTTTTATTTTTGTTCCTGATAATTCATATTAGCATGATTTGTTTTATATAATTTGTATATAAATTAAAATAAGGTGGAATTAAGTGTGCCATAACAAATACATACACTATATTAAAAAATTTGAAAAACATTAATACATATATTTTAATTGCTAATTTTTTTTTATAAGGTTTAATTGCTAAGTTTTATGGATTTTTTTTTTTTTTGGTCAAGTAGCCTAATGGTTAGAAATTCCACCATTTTAAGGTGGATAAGTGGGATGACCAGAGTTCGAACCCTGGCCCCCTGCATATAAAATGCAACGTCCTACCAACTAAGCTAAGCTCACGGGACATTTTTATGGATGTTTTAATACACACTCATATTACTAGGAGAGACCTATTTTTTTTTGTAATTTTTACTGGACTTATATTTACACTCATATTAATATGAGTTTTTTTTTTTAATAATCCATATTTTTCAATGAAAATTAACCCGTGTAATGCACGGGTCTGTTATACTAGTTATTTATGAATATGTTAACCATCTTTAATTTCTTTTCGTGTGATTTTGTATTTGTACAATCTTTTCGTGTGATTTTATATAAGTGCTTTATGAAATTGGTTTGCGAATTTAATGCAGGTGGAATCAAATTAGAGCTCTATTAATGAGTTCCTCAATATTTGTAACAAGAGTTAGTGCAAACAAGTCAAAGATTATATCAACCAACATTGAGGTGTTCATTACATTTTATGGGATTTAGGACAAATATATAAAATAAAAGAAACTTCTTTTATTTATATAATAGTATTTAATACATAATAATATAGTCTCACGAAATATAGAAAAAAAAATTTACTCAAAAATTCAGAAGAAAGGATTTCTTCGAGCATTTTGAGATGTAAAATCATTGATAACATCAACATCAATGTCCGTCAATATATCTTTCTCAATTGCCAAAATTGTCAAACTGTTCATTCTCTCTTGTGACATTGATGATCTCAAGTAAATTTTAATTAACTTCAATTTTGAAAAATTTCTTTCCGTCGATGCTACAGTCACATGAACTATTAGTAAAACTATAAGCAATTGTTACTGTAACGACCCGATTTTATTATTCGTATTATATTTATTCGCTATATTATTTTGTGTCCATTATTATATTTTCATAAGCAATAATTAATTAATAAGCGAGAGTATTAGTTAATTAGACGAGTTTGTGAGAATTACGCGAGAGTGGGCTTAAGAGCTATTGAGCCTTGGTGACATTGGGCCTAAGTGACTATTGGAATGGGGGGACCTTTATAAGGCATTTCTTTGAGAAAGAGAGAATCACTATTCACACTTTTGTGTTCTTTTGAGAGAGAAAGAAGAGAGAAGGAGGAGGAGAGCTAGGGCAAAGGGAAATCTTGAAGATTCATCTAGCAAATCCGAAAATTCATAGAGCCAAGGTAAGAGAGATATTTTTCATAATTGTGAGTGGCTAGAGAAAGGGGAGAATGTCAATTTCTCCGAACCCAAACTTTCTCCACTCATTTTCGTGGGCTTTTTGGGATGATTTTTCTTAATGAAAGTGAAAACTCATGTTCATAGTATGTTTAATATACTCTTAACATGATGTATGAACAATTTTAATGGGTAAAAATGGGTATTTGTAGATGTTTGTTAAGATTTGTAAATGTTTATGAGTTTTTACAAATATGTCAGATCCATGAACAATAAGTGATTATTTGTGTTAATAAGTTACTTTTAATGTGTTTTGAACATGTATGAACATAACCCATGCTTGGTATAATTTCTGGAACTGAACAATAAGTGATTTTGGGTCAAATAAGTGATTTTCGTACAAAAAACGCGTTTGACAGTTTTTGTTTCTGTCATGCTGCGCCGCGCGCCGGATGGTCCGCGCCGCGCGCAGCTTCTTCTTGTTGGCTCTGTCATTCCGCGCCGCGCGCAGGACATCCCGCGCCGCGCGCAGATTCTTCATGTTGGTTCTGACTTCCCGCGCCGCGCGCAGAGGTCTGTTGACCAGGGTTGACCTGTGTTGACTTTTGGTTGACTTTTTGACGGTTTATGCACCCGGAATCTATTTCACTCGATTTTTCGCGTAGATTCCGATTCCGAAGTTATTTTCATGAGATGAAGTTTGGTTTATGAAGTTTTCTTATATATTTGTGTGTTTTCTATACTTTAAGGTTGTGGATAAATTGTATTTGATGATTGATGACGAATTATATAAATTGTGGATGATATTTTTGAAATATCAAAGACGGATATTGAGATGTATGATATCTTAATAAAGACGAATATGAATAATGTTTTCATATTATATGAGTATAGCTTAATGCTAATTGTTTGAGATTATTCATGAGTCATCCATGCATTCATGAATTGAGTTAGGGATATTAGAATATTTATTCTAATAAAGACGGATATCGAATTATATTCATTCGATAAAAACGGATATTAGAGGTGAGATACTCTAATAAAGACGATGGTACCACATGCATTAGAAATGTCTAGGATGACATATCATGAGAACTTGACATTAGTTGCATTAGGGAATTATGCTTATATGTATTTGATAATTGGTACATGGCATTGAGTGTGTGTGTTAATTGGATGAATTCGTATTCATTAATTCTTACCCTCAATTGTGATTCAATTACATTAATTGTTTATAATGAAGAATGAAGACGTATATATGAACTAGTTATGCATGATAACTTATATACATGAAGTAAGCATATTGTGTTAAACTTATTTATTGGTTATGTTTACTAACTCTCTGTTTTGTGTACCTCTGAACCGTTGGGTGGTTCAGATCACCAGGTTGAGAAGTCCGCTCAAGATTAGGAGCTCGTGCTTGTGCTATTAGTAGCATACTTTTTGGTGACGAGTTAGTTAAGCTACTCCTTTAGTATCATCTTTTGGGTTGTAATGGCAATTGCTCTGATAGTTGTAACATCGAGTCGGGGGTTATACGCTTGAACTCGTTTATAACTTATTTATTTTGATGACCTTGCTAATTGTAATCTATAACTTGGATGTAATTATATGGCTTGTATGATGACTATTAGCCTCTGAATATGTTACGATTATCATAATGATCAATATATGGTAATCGAATTGTATTCCGCTGTGGTTTTACTTTGGTAATCTTTCTTAAATGTTTTGCATGTTTGTTTCCGTTTTATTTCCATGTAATGCCTTAATTGATAGGTTTTATTTGTTTATATTTAATAAATACGCGCTTAAGGGATTAGGGTGTTACAATTACATTCAGATAACAATCAACAAACTTGACAAATTTAAAAATATCAATGGCAAACATTGTTTAAGTTGGCAAAACAAATTGTAACATTCTCAATTCAGATAATAGATAAATTGCCATGAGAAAAAGTTGAGTGAAAACAACAAAACAAACTCAACAGGAGCAAAAGGCAAATGGTGTTGTCGTTTTATTGTTGTTTTGCGGAGTTCTATTTAGTAATCCTACCAATACATAGTCACGTTTTCTAACAATTGGGCCTTAATCACTTATTTACTAGTTAGCATTTTTTTAATAAAAAATTTAGGCCTCAATCACGTTTTGAATAACACATATTTCCTAAGCATAATCATGTTTTCATTTTAGTAAAAAAAATCATGTTTTCTTTCTTTAAAAATAATTAATTTTTTTATATTATAGTAGATAGGTATAAAAGGAAAAATTGGACCGCTTAAAATAATGAGCTATTCCTAAGACGAATTGTTTAAGAGAATCCAAATTTAATTTTTGATGGAAATGAATTATTGTTGACCAAACTTTACCTACTTCGTATAATGAAGCTGCTAATTTTGCCTAGACAATTAAGATGACACAATGTTACAAAGAACCATGTTGCTACTCTGTGAGTTCAAATTATTTTTGCTAACTACTACAATCAAAGTAGTACAAAGAATAAGTTTTCTTAGTACAATAATTTTGTTATAACTTATAGAAAGAATAGATTAAGTGAAAATTTATCTACGATATGTTAAAAAAAGACTTACAGGAGAAAGATAGCAAGAGACGGTGACTCGATGTGTCTTTCATTATTTATTTCTTTTTTGTTTGCCTAAACATTCTAAGTACATAACATCAATTAAATAAGTTGAATCAAAATATATAGAATAGAAAGGTTAACCCTATAGGATTTGGAATCCTCTTTATTTTCATTTTTTCCATTTCTTCTATTACTATATAGTTTTGAAAATATAAAATTGTGATATTAAGTGGGTTCAAATGTCTTTTATACACCCCAAAAAATTTAAAAACTTTGGTAATAGAAGAAATGGAAAAAAATAAAAATAGAGAGGATCCCAACTCACCCTATATAACTAGTAAGTAACCAAGTGACCAAGTATTAATACTCTCTATGGAGTTTAACTCTTCTATCATAGCATATTAATCCCCCTATTTTAAAATCACGTAGCTTGGTCGCTCTATATATATTAGTTTTTTGTACTTAGAAATAGTGATTTAACTTATTTTAAATGACATGACATACAATATGATAATGTAGATTTATTAAGACGGATTAGTTGTTTACATTTCATTAATTAAATTATATTATAAAAAATGAATAACTTATTAATTTTTTTTTTACTAGAATAACTTATTAAATTAAAACTAAATTTTTTCATTTTTTATTTATTTAATTTCATGACTTTTGATCATTAAATATGTTAAATCACAATTTTGAAGTACAAAAATCTAATTGAAAGACTAAAATTAAATATTTTAAAACAGGGAGCTGATCATAAGCAACATGACGAGCTGAATTTTAATGTTCTGTTTGCCATTAAACAACTTTGGAAGAATGATGTACCGTCCAAAGTTTTGGTATTTGGATGGCGGTTCTTGTTAGATAGATTACCGACGAAAGAGACACTCAATCATAGAGGTATTTTGCTCAATTTACACGATCTGTCGTGTATCTTTTGTTTACAACATTTTGAGGATAGTACCCATATCTTTTTTCTTTGCGTATTCAGCAAAATAGTATGGGAAGAAGTGTATAAGTGGATATGGATGAGTTTACCTACAGGTTCAGCAGATATTATTCACTTTTCGATGTTTGGTGATATGGTTAAAACGAAAAAAGGTGGGCGTGTCCAACAATTGATTTGGCTGGCCACTACTTGGAATATTTGGAAACATCGAAATAGTGTTATTTTCAACGGGTTTATACCAAATATTTCTTCTTGTGGATCTGATTAAATTTAGCTCTTGGGTTTGGTATAGCAGTAGGTACGGGCATCAGTATAATGTATCTTTTACAGCTTGGTGTTTGGAACCTCTGATATGTATTCAAAACACATTATATTTTACTTTGTGTTCTAAGAGATTGAGTACCCCTTATAATCCTTTATAATAATAATATTTTGCTTATAAAAAAAAAATTTAAAATAGGGGAATCAGTTTCGTAAATCACTAAAAATAATAAGTGGACCAAAACTCTAATTAATCCTTCCCATTTTAACTCCACTCTAACAAACTGTTATTTTTTGTTGAATCCACTCTAACAAACTCTAGTAGTAGAATTTTGAACAATGACAATCACTTAAAAATCTAACAAATTTATTGAAAGTACATGTCATAGGACACACATGAATTACTCTCGACACACTTCACTCAAAATCTAAATGGAATGTGAAATTTGCAAGATGTATGTCACTTATGCATGATATATGGAAGGAACCTAATTTAGAATATGAAATTTGCTAATTATTAGGTAATTAATAATGTCCAAAACAAATACAAAATAACTGTGATTTCAATCATCTATATTCAGCAAACCCCTAATTCAATAATACATGCCGGTAAACATTAACCAAAAAAATAAAATAATATAATACATGATATTGTTTGAACAAAAAAAAAAATACACATGGTAATGTATTACTTGGTTAAAAGTCCAAACAAGTATTCTATCAAAAAAATAAAACTACAAACAAGAAACTAATAATGAATTGATCTAAATATGGTTAGAGAACCCACCATATATGTATAATACATCCTCCAATAGAGATTAGTCATTGTTAAATACGTTGGAATCTCAACCCAAAAGCTTGTCCGTATGGTAAAATTGTCTTCACATATATACACTCCAACAACGCAACATCATATTCAACACCCACCCTCACACCTAACTCTGATACCACTGTCAGGTCATGAGGGATCCGCGAATCATTACATTGGGTCTTGAACAACTACATAAATGGATTGAACACTACATTTTAACTCAAAACCTTAATATATTAGTTTCATGAGTCCTCCTACATATAAAATATTCAACATCTACTTTTTATCAGACGTGGAACTCAACTCACACGTAAAATATCAACGGTAATTGCTAACTGTAGTTGAAAGTTCACATCTACATCATGATAACAATAAAATTCAAACTAGTACAAGTATATATTTGATTTTGATGAATATAAAACACTAATCATTCCTCCTATCATCGTTAATCTCGTCAAGAATCACGATTAATGCAACTATGAAAGCGTAATCAACATTGGGATAAACTGTGACCATGAAATGGTCTTTACCAATTAAAAGACTCTTAACAGTGTGTTTTTTGTGCATCTACAATAACAATAATGCCACGAAAATTAGTTTCTGATTAGTATATACACATCCATACTTAAGTTAAATGATAATTAATAACTAATTAGAGGAGCTTTAATTTAATTATTACCTGGGCAACAATGTTGTTAGATTCACCAGCATAAACCGTGCAAGATCGTTCGAACCAACTACCTTTGACTTTAAAGTCACAAACATCTGTTTTGTTACTAGCTAGAAACACATCTAATTTGGTCTTAAACTGGATTAAGGATGATCTTTTCAATGTAAATATCAGATCTTTAGAATTTGTGCTTTCACCTCTATAAGCTTTCCACTGATCATGCATAGTCACTATCTGCATCAATTAATCAATAAAATCATACAACTTAATTGACACATTATTAGACAATAAACGGTAATCATTTAGCTAACATCACTTCTAACATTTACATTTTTTTGTTTCAAAAAATGGAAATCAAAATTCATACACAACTAACACAAGTGATGGATACACACATACTAGCTAATAATACACTCTGTCTAATGCGAAAGTGTTTAAGTATTTCACCGTTCATGAGTCATGATGACAAATACGAATTTAATTAAATTTACCGTTAGATTCAAAGTTTATATATCATATAGATATTCATAATTTTTTTAAAAGAAATTGAAAATTATTTGATATGTTATTGGGATTATAAAACTAATGATATTTAATATAAAAACCCATAAACCGTTAATTTTGATGATCTAAATAACATATCAAATGATTTTTGATTTTTTCAAATTTTTTTTATCAAAATATAAACTTTGAATCCAACGATAAATTTTATAAAATTCGCATTCGTTATAATAATATTCACAACTTATGCACCGTAGAACACTTGTAGAAGTATTTCACCATAGACTTGACCCTAATAATAATACTAAGTCTATTAATCCTATTATCAATAAAAAAAAATGCTATGTCTATTAATCCCTCCATCTCAATTTTGTAGTGGTGTGGCTTGAGACTTTGCAGTGTGTTTCTCTCAAGGTCTCGTGTTCGATTTTTCCTGATATCAATTTTGGTGGCTAATCCAAATAGAGCAAAAATAACTCTAGCTTTAAAAGGGGTCCTACAAGTGGCCAGTGAAATTGGTTTAATTTCTTGGATCGGTCGGTCCTTAAGCCAGAGTTTAAGTAAAACAACCAATTTTTCTTATACCAAAATATAACAAAAAGTGACAATATTATGTGATTTTCAAAATTTACTTTTACTTATATTCTCATAAAAATAAATACAAATCAAAATTAATTTTTTTTCCTTTGTTCTTTTCCCCATAATCAACTATTAATAAAATTTACTTTTTATAAAAAGACATGCTTCAAACTATCATAAGGTACTCACAATTAACTTGTAATCGACTTTTATTTCACATGTATATGGATTGTTCTTATTGGTCGATGAATAAATACTCAAATGATCAAGGGGTTAAATTAAAAAAACCATAATTAAATTAAAAAAGAAGAAGAAAGACACAG
Source organism: Trifolium subterraneum (assembly GCA_951799995.1). Taxonomy (NCBI): domain Eukaryota; kingdom Viridiplantae; phylum Streptophyta; class Magnoliopsida; order Fabales; family Fabaceae; genus Trifolium; species Trifolium subterraneum. The sequence continues at coordinate 43,339,053 of OX637464.1, forward strand.
AGAATAAAGTTGAACCTTGCGACATAAGGTGGTGATTGGGCGACCGGATGCATCAACCAAGACACGGCGGTCACGGAGGGTTAAGAAAGAGCCCTTAACTTTGAAGACGATGTTGCCGTTGACATCCGTGACAGCAAAATTTCCATCTGAAATAGTCAAGACTTTTTTGACAACAGCCAATTCCAAGGGATAAGGTGCACAATATTGAGGGCCTATTATGGTGGTGGGAAGCGGCGGCATCGGCGGTGCAGACGCAGAAGGCTTATAGTTATAAGGATAAGCCATGATCGAAGATGGTGCTAGCTTATCAGAGTCTTGTTTGTTCGTTTTGGTTAATATGTGATATATTGGGAATTAATTAAACTTTGTTTTTATAATAATTTTGAATTTCATTTGGTTGATTTAAAATAATGGGAACAAGAAGATTTCCACGAAAGTGCTTTCATGGTTTAAAAAGTCTAAGATAATTGCCTCAAAGAAGAGAAAAGAAGAATATTCTCAATTTTTGTGTGCGTGTAGAATAGACATTCCTTCCTGGAGTGATAATGATCAAGAAGAAACAGAAATGGTCAACAAATAATATTTAATTATATGATTATGATGCCATAGGTTAAATAGGATTTGCTGCAGGCAAAAGGCGGCATACATTAGGATTCATAATAAACCAAAAAACTCGAAGATGATTCGGAACTCGACCCAAAAAACTTAAAGTATCTATTTAATATAAATATAAAACTTAAAGACCTATATATTTATTTTGTCTATGTAATTTGTTGAACTTAGTTTGTAAATTCATTGAGCTCAATGTGAGTTTGAAAATTATGTTTGATATATATATATATATATATATATAAAAGGATTTGTTGACTCTAGGAGTAACTTTTTGAACAACCTCAATTATTATAAATGTCTACCCTTCATTTCATTGTTTTTTTGGTCAAATAGTCCAACGACTAGAAATTTCACCCTTAAGGTGCATAAATGAGATGACCGGAGTTCGAACCCCGACCCCTACATATATAATGCGATGTCCAACCAATTGAGTAAGCTGATGAGACCCCTTCATTTCATTTTAATATAATGGTCTAATGGTCTATTTAGTCATAAATTTGTCTCAAATGATCACTATTTTCCTTGATATCACATAATCTCTTAAAACATATCCACAAGCTATTTAATTTAGGCTTAAATGCAGTTTTACCACGCCTATTTTGAATGAATAGGAATTTTACCCCCTCTATTTTAAAATTCGGAATTTTACCCCTTTATTTTATAATTCTTTGGATTTTGCCCCCCATATACACTACAAGAAAATCTGAGATTAGCTGCGATAGAGTTTGTAGCTAATTGGTATCTATTTTCTAGTAGTATAGAAAATACACATCTAATTCACAACAAATTGTAGCTAACTCTATTTTATTTTGGTTTATATGCAAGAGCTTACTTTGCATTTTGATTCAATACACATGTATTCATTCCTTGTGTCATTATATTCATTTTATTTATACTAAGGTCCCGTTTCTCATACTTTTGGTTGAGTTAAACTGTAAAATTCAACATTAGAAATATTCTCTTTTGCTTGGGAATGGTAAATGCATTTATCTCCGGTATTAAGATTTATCCTTTTGTTCATCATAATGTTATACTCTATACGGACTTCATGTTAAATTTGCAATTACAAACTATGTTTCTGGATTATCATTGATATTGTGCTGTAAAATTACAATGTAAACCACATAATGTTACATACACGCAACACAACATTAAGAAAACAGAAAATACACAACTAATTTACAACAAATTTGTAGCTAACTTTGTTTTACTAGAAAATAGCTACAAATTAGCAACAAACACCACTGTTATAGCTAATCTCAGATTTTCTTGTAGTGTATTGGGGGGCAAAATCAAAAGAATTATAAAATAGGGGGGTAAAATTCTAGATTTTAAAATAGGGGGGTAAAATTCCTAATTTTAAAATAAGGGGGTAAAATTCCGATTTATTCAAAATAGTGGGAGTAAAACTGCATTTAAGCCTTTAATTTATTATTCGGCAATTTCATCTTTATAAAATATTGGTTTTCCAAACCTTTCTTTTTGAATCTATATGGTTTGGCTGCACTTGTTTATTACCTGATACACCTATCCCGGAGCACCTCTTCATGAACGGCATTATAAGTATAACAAATGAAACCCGAGAGAGTGAAAGTTGGATACAATTTTAAATAAGGGCCTGTTTGAAACATTTCTTAAAATCTCTATTTTAGTTTTTAAAAATTGAAAAATTGAAAAACTGTTTGGAACACTTCTATTTAAAAAGAATTCTTAAAAACTATTTTTAATTTTACAGTTATTAAAACTAAAATACTAGAACAGCTTATACCAGTTTTGCTTTCCAGTTTTGGTTTTTAAAACTAAAGTATCTCGCTCATTATTATTTTTTCTATAGAATTTTATGAAAGTTTGAATTTTCACATCCATGAATAATATAAGAATTGTAGCTATATATGGTTGTGCAACTCCCCACACTAAAACAAGGACTCTGTTGTGATATGTCTACAAACATAAAAAAAGATGAATTATTACGCCAATTTTAATTTGGTGAGCACACATATTAATGGAGATAAATGGAGATCGAGGTATATGCCGCATAGCACTTGTATATCGCCGCTGGAGATTTTCCGACAAAGGAATGACAGGGAAATAATGATCATATGGATGGATAAAAATAACGACCATGTAGAATAAATTTATAAATAAAAAGGGCCATTAGATTAAAATGAAATGAAGAGTAGAGATTTTGAGTAGCTCTTTTAAGTTACTCCTGGAGTCAACGAATCTCTCTCATATATGTATATGTATATGAATTCGACAAACCCGGTCGATACAATTAACCCACTCAGACTCAAACCAGACTCAAACCCGAAAAACTCATTGACACGATAGTGTGTTATGACTTTTTCAAATATTTTTCACAAAAATACCAAAGTTTTGCTTTTGCCTTTTGATCTTTAAAAGAGAAAGTGCAGGTTCAATACTCAAATTTCTAAAACAAGTTGTATGTGTATGTATTCCAAACGACAAAATAGGTTCAATACATAAATGCATTATTTGATCATCCTCTTTCGAGTCTTAGTTCTTCGACTTCCTCTTCGAGTGCCCGTCCTCTTTGAAACTAGTGAACATAAGTTATTTTTATGAAGAAAAAATTTGACGAGATTAGAGATGTCAACATGACAGGGAATGTGCGGATGATGTTTCTCCGCCCCCGCCCCTCAATTTAATTATTTCCCGTCCCCGATCCTTGCCAAGAGGGAATATTTGTCCATATTTCCACGGATCCTCATAGTACCCATATGGAGATCCACATATATCAAAATTTAACAAAATTTCTATACTTTTCGGTTAAAATTTCTGTCATTTTTCTAAAAAAAAAAAACAATATTCCATAATTAATACTTAAAACAGATATAAGAAACATACACTTATAAACAAAATAAATATAAGAAACAAGCTTGTAATTTATGGAAACAAATTGAATAAATAGATGAACAAAAATAAGAAATAAGCTTGTAGTTACTACAGAGATTAGTAGATGGGGAATGGAGGAGAGTAAGATCAAAAGTCTTTGAGAATAGAGGAGATTAGGAGATGAGGAATGAAGGAGAGTAGGAGACAGACGAAATTGAGAAAAGAAGAGGACTGGACGACCGACAATATGCAATTTTCTAGGGTTACTACTTGGGTAGTGAAAGGGTTTCACACATTCACTTAAAACAAGAAAAATTATGATAATTATTATCCAAGAAATCACGTACTACTACTTTGTTTTTTTGGTATTCTAACAATTTTTTTTATATAAAAAACAAAAATAAAACGTATAAAGTTATATAATATATACAATTTGTTTTTTTGGTATTCTAACAATTTTTTTATATAAAGAACAAAAATAAAACGTATAAAGTTATATAATATATAAAATATAATATATATGGTTGGAGTCGGGGAATTCGCAGTGACGGAGTGTACATCCCCAATCCCCAAGCTTGAACCGTCAACGGGAGAATTTTTCTCTACATCCCCGTCCCCGCGGGAAAAGAATCCCCGCTTTTAGAGCTTCGAACGGATAATCCCCACGGAAAAATCTGTTAATAGATACAAATTGACATCCCCAGATGAAATTATCATTTTATGATGCTAATGAAATAGTGAAAATAAGTTACACTAATTTTAAGAAAATGAAAAGGTTGAATTATTTTTATGAAAAATTATTATGTTTTGTTATTTAGTCATTTAATATTAAAAAAACGGTCAAAGCACCCCACTTAATCTGGAAATGAGTGGGGAATCCGGCCCAATGCTAAAATAAATAGTTAATTTACTTGAACCAATTCGAAGTACCATATGTGGTTCAGATTTTGGTTTTACATAAATCCAACCCAATTCGGCCAATGTACATATGGGAGAAATAAAATTACACCTGAAATTCTGGCACCTACTGGGGACAGATGTTAAGACAGAAGCTATAGCAATTGTCGTACGTAGTCAGTTGTAATGCTAAGACAAATGCTTTAGCGTATGTCCACAGTAGAATATAATCAACAAGTAAAAGCAACAGACAATGAAGTAAACAACACAGAGAATTGTTAACCCAGTTCGGCGTACACAACGACCTACTCTGGGGGCTACCAAGCCAGGAAGGAATCCACTATAATAGATCTAGTTCTAAGCCCACAACAAACATACAAGTTTACGACTTATCACCTAGACTCTACCCGTGCTAACTCAACCTAGGAACTCCTAAGTTTGAGACCCCGTCTCACTTCCTTTCTATTACGAACCTCGTGATTATAACAGTTAAACAAACAGTGCGGTTTCACTAACCAAATAACAAACAGTCTCCGTGCTTAAAAGCTTGGGAGATGTTTCACAAAATACAAACCAAAACAGGCCTAAGCTTGTGTTATAGAATCCACAAGAAAAGGCTTACAAATAACAAGACTCAAACCTTAAAACTAAGTTCTTCAGATACGGCTTCAGTAACCATTTAGGTTTTAGTCTTCACATATTTATATGACCTGAGTTAGCATGGGCTAGGTCTTCATCTTGGGCTTTAATCTTCAGCTGTCCTTTTGCAAAGTCCAGCACACATGAAATGGAAAGAATCACATGTTTCCATAAATGGCGTAGCATCTTCTGGAAAGTATTTCTTGGTGCAGCCGCCTTATACTCCCTTGTTTAAAACGTGCGTCTGGATAAGCAGTAAGGCGAAAATATTGCTTAAGAGAATCTTCAAAGATATGGCGCGCAATATAGAACATTAATTACCGGCATGACAGATGTTGTACCCACATGCTACGGCATCTGGTCCAACATCTTGCTTGAACTTGTTTTTGCAAAATGAGGCCAACATACAAAACACCAACAACACTCACTCTAACTACTCTAGTTAGGCATGACAATAAAACCCATACCCGCAGGTACCCGCCCAAACCCTACCCGCTTTGACAGGGAAAATCTGAGTTGACTAGGTTTAGGTTTGGGTATCGGTTTTCCCCGATTTCAAAGGATGAGTTTGAGGCGGGTATCAGAGACATTGATACCCACCCCGAACCCGCCCCGTTTATGTTAAAATTAGATTTTACCTCTTTGAAATTAGAAACTCATAAACAATCTCTTAAATTATATTCATGTTTATTTTTAATTTGAGTAATAAACAAATGATTTTCTTTTTTCTTTTATTTATTTAAACAATATTGTTAAAACAAAATAATTTTGGACTTTTAACATTTTTTTTAATAAAAAAATACTAAAATACAATCATAATTCATGTGAAAAGAGACGTAATGGGGATACCCGAACTCCGTTGGGGATACCCGATTCCCGTTGGATAGGGGTTTGGGGTTATACTTTTTATCCCCGTATGAAATTGGGATGGGTTTGGGGAAACCCGAACTTTATGGGTTTGAGTTTGGGAGGACAAAATCCGCCATCGCCCCGCCCGTTGGCATGCCCAACTCTAGTAATAGAATTTTGAACAATGACAATAACTTAAAACTCTATCAAGTTTATTGCAAGTACATGACATAGGACACACAAGAATTACTCTCAACACGTTTCCCTCAAAATCCAAATGGAATGTGAAATTTGCAAGAATTTACCGTGGGACGGGCAGCCCTCAAAGCTGCTTCAAGCAAAATGGCAAAACATGAGAAAGCATGTTCTGACAATCAACATGTTTTTATACCGTTTGCTTTCGACACTTTTGGATTTTTAGCACCAGAGGCTATAAACCTTTTGAAAAGAGTTCAAAAGGTTATGCATTGTAATGTCGTGACGCCTAGGTCTAGGGATGTAGTGTTTCAAAGATTAGGTTTTGCTATTCAGAAAGGATTAGCGGCGCAGCTTGTTGCCCGTCTACCTTTTGTTAATGTGTAATTATTTTATATATATATAAAAAAAATGGGAATGTTCTCAATAAAAAAAAAAAAAAAAGTATGTCACTTATGCATGATATATGGAAGGAACCTAATTTAGAATATGAAATTTGCTATTTAGGTAATTAATAGTGTCCAGAACAAGTACAAAATAATTGGTAACAATATATATATATATACATATATATTGCATGATAATGTTTGTACCAAAAAAAAAAAAAATGGTGATCTATTACTCATTGGTTAACGTACAAACAAGTATTCTATATCAAAAAATAAAAGTACAAGCAAACCAACAATTAATAGATACAAATATGGTTGGAGAATGGATTTGGGTTTGCTACCGTTGGAAAAGCACACAGTTCTACGTTTAGATTAAATATACACTAAAATGATTTCAACCAGTCATTGAGATCGGGCAGTTCACATTGTAACTGCATGCGCCAACGCAGTTACAACAGCAAATCCGTTTTCTTGGAGAACCCACCATATATGTCTTATAGCTTCTCCAACAGAGATTAATGATTGTTAAATATGCTTGAATGGAGAATTTAAGCAACGTGAGACTTCAAACAATTTAACCGGACTCTGATACTACTATTGGTTATGAGGAGATTCGTGGATCATCACATTGGACCTTGAACAACTACATAAGTGAGTTAGACACCACATTTTAAACTAAAACCTTAAGACATTAAGTTTATCGATTTTCTTACTTATAAAGTGTTCAATATCTACTTTTTCATCCGATGTGAGACTCAACTCACTTAAAATATTAACATTCATTGCTAACGGTAGTTGAAAGTTCACATCTACATCATGATAACAATAAAACTCAAACTAGTACAAGTATATATATTTGATTTTGATGAATATAAAACACTAATCCACTACAACATTTTGGAGTTTAGGCAACAGTTTTTAAAGCAGCGTTTCAAAACCGTAGCTATAAAATGGAATAGGCAGCGGTTTAGCCTGTGTTGCGTAGTTTTCATACCCACACTCATTAAACCGTCGCAGAACCATTGTTGTAGGATATAGGAACGGTTTTTTGGATTTACGCAACAGTTTTGGAACGTTGCCTAAGCTTCAAAATGTTGTAGTGATCATTCCTCCACTATGAAAGCATAATCACCATTGGGATAAACCGTGACCATGAAATGATCTTAAGCAAGTGTTTTTTGTGCATCTGCAATAACAATAATGGCACGAAAATTGGTTTTCAATTAATATACACACATACATACTTAAGTGATAATTAATAATAACAAATTAGAGGAGATTTAAATTTAATTATTACCTGGGCAACCATGTTATTAGATTCACCGGCATAAACCGTGCAAGATCGTTCGAACCAACTACCTTTGACTTTAAAGTCACAAACATCTTTTTTTTTTTGTTACTAGCTAGAAACACATCTAATTTGGTCTTTTCAATGTAAATATCAACTCTATAAGCTTTCCACCAATCATGCATACTCGCTATCTGCAACTATCAATCAATAAAATCATACAACTTAATTGAAACATTATTAGACATTAAATAGTAATTATTGAGACAAACTTACTACTAATATTTACATTTTCATTTGTTATGGGTATAATAAATCTTTTTTTCCTCCTTATAAATAATTAATTATTTCACCCTCTAAATGCTTTAGATAATTATGACAATGTTATGATTTAAATTTTTAAGACATTTTCAACCACAATTATATTTTTGTCCCAATTTCATTTTAACCTGTTAATTTAATAACCATAGAGAATTTCATTAAAAATTAATTTATTTAATAACTAGAAACTAACAAGATAAATTGAGGAGGTTGCACCTACGTGTGAGCAGTTGCACACCTAAAAATTTAATAACATCAAAACTACAAACTAATATAACGACAATGGTTGTAAATCCCAACATATTATAATTATTTACAAAATAAAAACAATAAAATGCATGATATAAAATTGATAAGCAACAAATATAACGTATAACGTAAAAACAATCATCAAATTCTTAACACTCTTTCACACCCTCCATGTCTATTTATCTCGTAAATCCTCCAAGCTAATTGGTTGCCATTTAACCAAATTAATTTAACATTGCATTGTTGCTTATATATAAATATTTCTCATGTCACCATCACTTAAAACATTCAATATACCTTACCACACATCTCCAAATCGCAATCGAAACAATGCATAGAGTGCCAGCGTTTTCAATTATCTGTACACCTCACCCTTTTCTAGATTTTCCTGGCTTTGCTCCCAATCAAGATAAATTTGATCCACATTGTAGAACACAACAACAAATTAACAACGACACCCTTTTTTATATTGATGAGTTTGCTCCCGTACAAGAGAAACTTGATACCTATTGTAGCTCAAAACAACAAATTAATAACGATGAGGTTTTTAATTTTGATGGATCTGCTCCCGTCCAAGATAAACTCGTTCCACATTGTAACACCAAACATAAAATTTACGACAACGATGAAGAAAATATTGAAGAACGACAATTTGGTTTTGCATGCACTGAAGTCCAAGAAATGAAAATATTTGCGGATGAGATATTTGAAAATGGAAAAATACGACCAATAGTCCTAGTTTGGACCAATCTCTTCTCTTCTTACCGAACCTAAATAATGATGCCTCATATATTCGTTCACCGATAAAGAAGAGCTTTATTGAGAATTCCATAAAACCACCCTCAAGATCCGGTGGTATTCCAAATGAACTTCAAAATGATCCATTACAAAATATGACAATGGTTGAGATGAAGGCTTTGTGTGAGTGTTATACAAAAAACAATTCAACAGGGACGTCAAATTTGTGGAGATTTCGACAAAATTTGAATCTTCGAAGTAATAGTGACCATAAGGATTCTTTTGTTTTAATGAATTCTTCGGTAAAAAAAAAATCCAACAAGCCAAATGTAGAAAATATCGTCGTTAAAAAGAGGAAGGGCAAGAAACAAAAAAGTGCCTTATCGGCTTATGAGAAGATTTATGTGACTAATAAGACGAGGAAAGAGAGAAACAAACGAAAATCATTTTTGCCGTATAAACACCAATTATGCGGGATATTTACCAATATGAATGGATTGAGTAGGAACATGCACCCTTTTTGAGACTGAATTTCCAAATTTTTTCATGTTGCGACTTTATCTTATTTTAACTTAGTAGATTACTAGATCTGTACATTAGAACTAGGCCACTTGAATTAAATTTTAGTTTTTACATGATGAAAATCAAAGAGATTATGATGGTGTAAACGGAAGGTAATGATCTTTTGAGATATAATATATATTTAAATTTGTATTTCATTAAAGATTAACTTAATTGTGTGCTAAACATAATTTTTAATCATATTCACTTATCATGTAACGAAAATCAATACATGACGTGAACTATAAACGTTTTTATTTCATCTATCTTTGTCATCGCCCTGTTAAAAAGGAATTATATCTTTGACGAGAATATTCAGTATTTTTACTACAAAAAATAAGGTATTTTCCGGGGGTTATTTTATTGCGAAACATAAAATTCACAAGAACGATGAATAAAATATTGAGGAATGACAATTTGTTTTGCATGCACTGGAGTCCAACATATGCAAATATTTGCCGATGAGATATGTAGTTCCTATGGTTGGCTGCACTATATGCTAAAACAACTTAATGTGCAAGTGCAAAATTGGATAAGATGTCTCATCCTAAATAGGCCATCTTGCCCAACATCAGCAACATGTTGAAGACAAATGTCCCAGTGCAACATGTGGATACGGTGTCCCAACTTGAGTAGGACATCGTGCACAGGCAAAAGACAATCTTATCTTGCATAACGCGCGTGAATCTTTCAGAGTTTGTTACAAGGCGCGATCTGAAGATTGTCTAAGATAATGGTTTGTTATAAAAGAGTGTTCAACAAGCCTTACAGTTGGATATGATTGGAAATCATAAACAACTTAAGATAAGATTCAAATTTGAATCTTTTATCTAAATAGAGTTTGTTTTAAACGAGAATTTATTTTAAAACTAAATCTCTATCATAGTGCATCTCACATACAAAGCAAATCAAATGAGCTGCATTATCTATAAATAGAAGACACAAGCAAAGGAATCAAGCACCCGCAACAATTGAACAACTCTAGACACAGCTAGAACTTGTGAGTCAAAGATCTTGTGCCAACAATGCAAGATCAAACTCAACTTTCTCTATAACTTAGGTACTAAGGCATATAGTTAGGTAGAGTAAGTTGAACAAGATCGTTCAACATCACAAATAGGTGATAAAAGGTTACGATTGCTCAGGTGTGGTGATCGTAGGGAAGTGGGTAGGTTCTCATATTTAGAGGATGTAAACCTCTAAGTAGAACATGCACTAGGTTTAAGAAAAGACATACACATCAATAGGTTTTTGGTGTGCGTTGTAAGACTAAGTATTAAATCAGAGTAGTGATCTTCCTTTCCATGATTGGTATCCCCAGAGTAGGTGTAGTTACGCCGAACCGGGTTAACAATTACTTGTGTCCTTTATTGCTTTCACATATTTATAACTTGCATTACAGTTTATCATGTAACGAAAATCAATACATGACGTGAACTATAAACTTTTCTATATCATTTATCTTTGTTATCGCCGCGTTAAAAAGGAATTATATCTTTGAGGTGAATATTCAATATTATTGCAGCATAAGAGCCATCAACTTGTATTTTCCATATAAAATTATAAACTTGACAATTTTTAATTTGTTAGTCATCACAAGTTTTAAATCGACGATCTTAATACAAATTCAATTGAGTCGGCACCTCACATGATCAATGTATAGAATAAGTTTCAAAACTCTTTGTAATACCTTTATATGCGTTCATAAAGAAAAGATTTAAAATTTTTGGATAAATAATTGAATCTTTACTACTTCATTGGATTTCTTCAAGTTTTTCTTCTATAATTTTTCCTGGCATCTCAAAACAGAAAATCTTGTGATGAGTTACTAAACATGGAGAAGAAAACGGCAACATATAATATTACAAATCTCATATATGAAAAAATGGGTCAAATAAAATTATCGTTCATGATTTTTTTTTTAGCTGAATCAAGAGCATCCTGAACGTAAGGTGTAACTAAACATCCCATATTGTTCATGAATTCGGCCTAAATAAATATCCATATTATAACTTTCAAGATTTTATTCTACCAAATATACGGATTTTATTTTTCTTCCTTAGGTATATTTTACAGCAACACAATGTAACGGCTTATTTACTAATAACAACTTCACTAACATAAAATTATCGATAGTATAGTAAAATCAGAGATTCATAAAAATAAATGTTATGAGTAAAATAAATCCTCTTTTTCTCCTAATAAATTATTAATTATTTCAACCTCTAAATACTTTACACGGGCAATGACAATGTTATGATTTAAATTTTTAAGACCTTTTCAACCACAATTATTTTTTTGTCTCAATTTCATTTTCACCTGTTAATTTAATAACCATAGAGAAATACATTAAAAATTAATGTACTTAGTAAGTAGCAACTAACAAGTTAAACTAAGGAGGTTGCACCTACGCGTGAGCAGTTGCACAACTAAAAATGTTAACATCGAAACTACAAACTAATAGTACAAAAATGGTTGTAAATCCCAACATAATATAATTATTTTAACAAAAAAATAATAAAATCATGGCTTAAAACTGATAAGCAACAAATATAGCGTATAACGTAAAAGCAATCATCAACTTCTTAACATTCTTTCATACCCTCCATGTATAACTACCTCCTAAAACCTCCAAGCTAATCGGGTGTCATTTAACCAACATAATGTAACATTGTATTGATTCTTATATATTAATATTTATCATTTCAAAATCACTTAAAACATTCAACTTACCTTACCACGTATCTCTTAATCACAATTGAAACAAAATGCATAAAACAACCTCAAATATTGAGATGCGAAGAGCGCAAGCGCTTTCAATTATCTGCACACCATACCCTCATTTAGATTTTTCTGGCTTTGATCCCATTCAAGGTAAATTTGATCCACATTGTAGAACACAACAAAAAATTAACAACGAAACTCTTTTTTATATTGATGGGTTTTCTCCAATACAAGAGAAACTTGATTCCTATTGTAGCACAAAACAACAAATTAATAATAACGATGATTTTTTTAGTTTTGATGGATCTGCTCCCGTCCAAAATAAACTCGTTCCACATTGCAGCACTAAACATAAAATTCACAAGAACGATGAAGCAAATATTGAGGAACGACAGTTTGGTTTTGCATGCACCGAAGACCAACAAATACAAATATTTGCCGATCAAATATTTGAAAATGGAAAAATACAACCAATACTCCATAGCTCATACAAATCTCTTATCTTCTTACCCAACCCAAATAATGATGTCTCATATATTCGTCCACCGATAAAGAAGAACTTTATCGAGAATTCAATAAAACCACCCTCAAGATCGGGTGATATTCCAAATAAACTTCAAAATGATTCATTACAAAATGTGACAATGGTGAAGATTAAGGCATCGAGTGATTATACAAAAAGCACCCCAACAGGGACGTCAGATTTGTGGAGATTTCGACAAAATTTGAATTTTCGAAGTAACAGTGACCAAAACGATTCTTTTGTTTTAATGAAACCGACAGATCCAATAAAATCCAACAAGCCAAAGGTAGAAAACATCGTCGTTAAAAAGAGGAAGGACGAAAAACGCAAAAGTGCATTATCGACTTATGAGAAGATTTATGTGACTAATAAGACGAGGAAAGAGATCAACAAACGAAAATCATTTTTGCCGTACAAACACCAATTGTGCGGGCTATTTACCAACATGAATGGATTTAGTAGGAACGTGCTATTTACTAATAAGACGAGGAAAGAGATTACATTTTCCCATATGATGGTGTAAATTGAATGATATGATCTTTTAAAATATAATATACATTTTAATTTTTATCTCGTTAAAGATTAACTTGTGCGCTAAACATATTTCTTCATATTCAGTTTTGGTGTGACGAAAATCAATACATGACGTGAACTATAAACTTTTCTATATCATTTATATTTGTTATCGCCGCGTTAAAAATGAATTATATCTTTGAGTTGAATATTCAATATTTTTGCAGCATAGGAGCCCTCAACTTGTATTTTCCATATAAAATTATAAACTTTACAATTTTTAATTTATTAGTCATCACAAGTCTTAAAATTGACGATCTTAATACAAATTCAATTGAGTTGGCACCTCACATGATCAATGTATAGAATAAGTTTCAAAACTCTTCGTAATACCTTTATATGCGTTCATAAACAAAAGATTTAAAATTTTTGGATAAATAATTGAATGTTTACTACTTCATTGGTTTTCTAGAAGTTTTTCTTCTATAATTTTTCCTGCCATCTCAAAACAGAAAATCTTGTGACGAGTTACTAAACATGGAGAAGAAAGAGGTAACATATAATACTACAAATCTCATATAAGAAAATATTAAAAAATGAATAAGAAAAAATGGGTCATATAAAGTTATTGTTCATGATTTTTTTTTTATAGCTGAATCAAGAGCATCCTGACAATAAAGAATAACTAAACATCCCATATTGTTCATGAATTTGGCCTATGTAAATATCCATATTATAAGTTTCAAGATTTTTATCTACCAAATATACGGATTTTATTTTTCTTCCTTAGGTATATTCCCCAACAACACAATGTAATGACTTATTTACCAGTAACAACTTCACTAATATAACACCCCATATCAATTTATCTAGAATATCAATAGGAGTGTACATAACTGAATCGGGATGCATTAAAATCTCATTACATAAAGATCCAAGCCATACATAGGATACCAAAATCCACTAAAGAATACATGGATGAACTAACTACTGTATATAACTGAATCTTATACTACTATAAGAATAATCTAAATGTCAGCTCCTTGATGTAATCCTTGTATCCGAATCTTTACGCTTCAGTTCCGCTGCGCTTGCGAACCTGTTATCTGAAAGGATGAAGAGTGGGGGGGGGGGGGGGGGGGGGGGTGAGACTACTAAGCCTCGTGAGTTCTACTACCCGCCTAGTGGTGAGTACACCTTGGGGAAACCTATAATAAGTCCCGAACATTCTTTTGCGCAATTAAATATTTCAAATAAAAAGGTGTAACACATAATAAATCTGAGTTCATTTTAGCTATGCAAGGACAATCTGAGGTGAGCCGGTCTCAGAGAGCCTTACTCTTTTCCGTACCAATCTTCGTGATCATAACGCACTATGGCACGAAATCTTTGGCATCACAATTATTATTAACACTTTTTAACTTTGGATCCCACGAATCCCTTCAGTGGTGGATATAAAGCAACCACTCTCTCTCGACTGACTTGTATAATAACTAAGGTGATAACATACTACCAATAAAGCCCATCCCGGGGAACTAACCTATTCATTAGCCTAGGTTACTTCATAATCCTATACGTACAACGACATCATAATTATTATTTACTCACAATGTTAATGGAAAGCAAGTCATGAAAGGTAACAATTAGAAAAAATGTGTATGAGTTTTAAAAGCCAAAATAGAAAAGCTGAAATCTGCCATGGTCGCCAGAGCTCGCCTTTGGTCGCCTGGCGACCACAAGTCAGAAGGCTCATGGTTGCCATCGCTAGCGAGCTCGCCTGGCGAGAAACACACGTTCCTGCCCTGTTCTGCAATTTTAGTTCTAAACCATAATTTTACACAATAATTGTCACTCTTTCATGTCATCAACATCATAAGGTATAATAATAATCATAAAGGAGAAGAGTTTTGGGAATTAAACCCTTCTCATGCACAATTCAACCCTAAATCCTATGTTTGCATACAAATTATAAATTGGGGCAACTAACTAACTAATCCTAAGAACCCACCTGAAATTGACGCTTGAACAACCAACGTCATTTCCAGAGTTCGCCGATACGCATGATTGCAATTGAAATGCTTCGAACCCATATCCATAATTTGCTGCAGAATTCTGCATCAGAGCATCAACTTCATAAATACCTACCGAGCTCATCCCTTGTCGAAAATTCACAAAACCGGAACCATAAGGACCGTAATTGAGTTAGCTATCCACAGAAACCAACAGAATCACAAACCGAGTTAAAGAGAGAGCACAGTTAACCTTTAGGTGCAGTACTGTCCAAATACATTTCTGCAGAAATCCTGTTTCGAACCCTCAACTTCAACCTCATCTACAGAATGCATCGCAACTTCGAATTCGATGAAACTTAACATGCCCATGAAAGTAATTTCGTTAGCTACACACAGAATCAAACGAAAATTCAAACGGAAATTCAAACGGAACCACATAGAATGAGAACTCACCATTTGAGTGCAGCCCTGTCCAACACAAATTCTACATAAATCCTATGTTGAACCTTTAACTTCAAAATTTCACCCAAACCTCAATTCTTGTCAAAAATTATGAAACTGGTGCCAAACTGACCGGAATGGAGTTATCTAACCATAGCAAAAAGCAGAATTTCAATCGGAGTTACGAGGAGTGAGAATTTACCTTTTTAGTGGAACCCTATCCCAGAATACGGGTTTGACAAACCTTCTTCAAATTCTCTTATTTTCTTCTACAATCATCACATGTGAGCTTTGTTCAATGACATACAACCAATTTGAAGAATTTCAACACATGGTCAGTAGATGAGAGGGCATGAATCTAGGACAAGTTTGAGGAAATTGGAATAACTAAACATCTTACGCTTGGGTCATGAGGATTCCAAAAATATATTTGCATGCACTTGATTATATGAGGATTAATGGATATTGAGGTTTTGGTGTTTATATTTATGGTGGAAGAGAAGGTTGGGCGTGAGAGAGAGAAGGGAGCCTTGAGAGAAATTGTTTGTTGATTTTGCTTAGTAAAAGTGGAAAATGAATTCAAGAGAAAACTAGGGGTTTTAACACATGTGAGAGGTGGGGTCCACTGTTGTGGTTCAATTGGTTCCACAAGATTCTTATCACAACTCCAATTGGTCAACACATGATAATACTCATGCAATCTACACTTTTGTCAATTATTTTTTCGAGTAAATCCAATAATCATCTGTAATTATTATTACTTCTAATCATTAATGTGGGATGTTACATTCTACCCCCCTTAAAAGAATTTCGTCCGCGAAATTCAAGAACTTCTTCATTCACAAACAACGTAAGCTGATTATACCTCGTCCAAATTCTAGGCTTCTACTCTTAACCTCACTTGTTCACCGCGCCGAATTTCTCAATTGAACTGTTTTTCCTTCATAATCTTTGTTCTCAAGGGTATTCCATCACTTACAAATCCAAGCTCAGGCATCAACATATGTGAAACTTACTCGTTATACGTTCCTCTCTTAAAGAGTTGCTGGTCTTCAAACCAATCTGTTAACTACATTCTTACTCACTTCCGACTGCGCACTCTGATATCGACTACTTACCATCTCCTTCAGTCCGCGTCACTACAACTTCGGTTTTCAATTTCGCAAGCGCGCCAGCATTATCTCACCTTATCCTGTTTCACTCCTAACATACGCCTCCTCTTACCCTTCATGTCCGGTTCCTATTCAACTTATCACTTCACCGATCTCAACTGCATTTAATCCCTTTTTATTTCCCAGACAGTTGCTCCACTACTCAACAGGTTTCATAAAGTCGGTATCTGGCCTGGTTGGGGTACACTTCGTAACACGGGACACTGGTTGGGGTTACAAGGTTATCTGAAGGGTATAAGCTTGAGCGTTAATACTGATAGTTCCAAGGATCTTCATTCTCCCAACATGTCATACGTACTACTTCATAACACATACGTTGTTTAAATACTCTAGGATCGATTGAAATATAAAACGAGTGGAGGAGTGCCTAAGTACTACATATTCTTTTGCTAATAAGTTAAACTCATCTGCAAACGAATACATAGTCCTTTAGGTAGATTTTCCACCTACCATTTCAATCCATCCTAGTACAACACAGCGAACGATTTGTACATTAAACATGCAGATGAACTTGGGTTTCTAATTTTCTCGTAAGGGTAAGGGTTTGGACTTGTTTGAAAATTGAAATGGTAAGCTAATATGATAGAATTTGGCTAGTCGAACACATGAGGTTTGAACTTCTTATTTTAAGACTGAACTGATTTGCTTGACGTTTGGATGATCGGTGGGTCAGTTACGGATTGAACAGGACGAAATGTTTTTTCCAAATGATGGTAAGTCATTACTCTACGCTAGTAATTCCAACTTAAGCTGACTTGAACTGATTATCGGTAACAAATTATAAAGCCGGACCATTATGGTAGAGATACTCAGAGTTAACACCAGTCTAACATGGTTACATAGAATGAAACTGAATTGACTGAATTATTGTTTCTAACGTTTGAGGTACCTTACGACGTTGTTTGATAGGTTAACAGGGTCCGGAAGAACTTAAACTGAAACTACTCGTAACATTTATTGGCTAGATAGGCTTAGGTGATTTTGAATCGGTCATTGGTAAAGAAACTAAAAGTTCGAAGAATTTCTTGGTAGTAAACGTAAGGGTGTTGCTCTAAAGGTAGACATGATTAATTGTTAGTCTTTAAGGAGACATGACTTAATACTCATAACAAGAAAATCACATTTTCATAGGCTTGAGTTGCTTATGGTTAACAAGCTGAAAAGTTGAAGACATTTGTCAGGGTTACATAGGGATGACATTCTCCTAGTGAGTTGATTTCGCTGATATTGAGGAATTTGGAAGGAGCGCAACTTAACTGGATTCTTACATTAATTGTAGGTGATGTTGGAACAAAATATGTGTTAGTACACACCCTTAAGTTTTGATGATAACAAAGTATTAAATGGACAATTGATGTTACTAATGTTTAAATTAAGTGTGCAGGAGAATCCAACGTTATATCGAGAGCACATTTAATTTAGACTCTGATGAAACCTATGAAAGCCTGAATCTTTACACTCTGAAAGAGTTCAGAAGCTACAACGTGGCCAGAAGCTAAACAAAGTTCAGAAGCTCAAAGAGGATCAGAATGTCTGCAAGAGTTCAGAAGCTCAGAGAAGTTCAAAAGCTCAAAGATGTTCAGATGTCTACAAGAGTTCAGAAGCTATCTGCTAGTCATGAGTTATTCAGAAGATGAAGACGTTCAGAAGCTGGAATACGAAGGACTATCAGAGGCCATTTATTCAAGACCAATCAGACTCCAAGTTATCGAAGGTTCATCAAAAGCAAAGGAATTCCCCAAATCATCAGAAGGGCTACATCAACTACTTTTATCAAGCCTGATGATTTGTTCTAAGGACAACTAATTACAACGGTCACAAAGGATGCGATCCTACTCTCTCTAGGAGCTAGTTGTACCTTATTACTGTACTTTGGACAAACAGTAAAGGTGAAACTTCACTGCAAAAGAAGACGTGGCTTTACTCAACGGATATTCAAAGACTACAGCTGTCTATTTTACAACGGGAATTTCTCCAACGTCTCAATGTCTTTCTCAACTCATATAAATATGCAAAAGAAAAAATTGATGACTAACGATCTTCATTAGAAAACATCTCTCAGAATAAAGTGAGAATTTGAATTGTAATAGAAAACATCTCTCAAATGAAGTGAGAATAGAAACTAGCTTAAGCCTCTGAAGTTATTATGTTTGTAATAAGTTTAAGCTTAGAAGTTAGTATTACTCCTGCGTGAGTAATTGTAAGTCTTCTGCTTAGTGTGAAGCAAGTAAGTCTCAATCTTAGTGATTAGAGCAAAGAAGTCTTCTGCTGAGTGTAAAAGCAAGGAAGTCTCTCTGTCTTGTGTGACTTAGAGCAGGAAGTCTTAAGCTTGTGTGCTTGAGCAAGGAAGTCTTTGATCTTGTGTGATTAGAGCAAGGAAGTCTCTCTGTCTTGTGTGACTTAGAGCAGGAAGTCTTAAGTCTTGTGTGACTTGAGCAAGGAAGTCTCATGCTTGTGTGCTTGAGCATCTGATTGTAATCTTAGTGATTATAGTGAACTCCCTTGGATGCAAGGGGACTGGAGTACTCTCAATTTGTGAGGGGAACCAGTATAAATTGTTGTGTGTCTTTCTCTCTCTCTCTCTCACTCTCTCATTTACTCCTTCATCATTCACTTAGCCTTAAGTTAATTGTGTGAACAATTCCGCTGTGCTTAAAGACTCTGATAGATTTAATTATCTAGAAAAGTTTATAAATATCCAAAACACAATTCAACCCCCTTTCTTGTGTTTTCTCCACGCACCTTCAATTGGTATCAGAGCTCCGGTTCTGTTGGTAAATCACTTAACCGTGAGACAGTCAAGATCCAAAGGAGAAAAACACCATGGCTCAAAACATGGATGACTGGAAGCAGAAGTTATATCAGGGAAATTGAAGATGGACTGAACTTAAATGAAGATCTGAGCAACAATCAAAATCCTTCCATATCAGGGGTTAAACAAACTTCAAAAATTGAATCTACAACTACTACTCTTTGCTTCATTAGTGATGATAATGAAAGCATTCAGAAAGCAATAGTAAATGGTTTGTTATATCAATATAAGGAGTTTATAATGGAGGAAAATGAGAGTATTGGAGAAATGAGCTTAAGATTTCAAGCCATCACAAGCAAGCTTGAAGACTTCAACAACAGACTCAGCAACAAAGAGCTTGTAAGCAAGTTGCTGAGAAGTTTGCCTCTGAATTGGAATGTAATTTCAAATACTATAGAGGAAACTGAAGACATCAACTCAATGAGTCCTGAATCATTGATTGATTTACTCAGAGTCCATGAATTGGCTCTGAAGGATATGCAAGAGTTGAAAGGTGAAGAAGCAGAAGCAGCAAGGAAAGGAAAACAAGCATTGGAACATGAAGGTCTTGTTGAAGAACCTGATGAAGAATATCTTGAAAGGTTTTCAAGAAAAATTCAAAGATGGTACAACTTCAAGAAGAATGGAGGAAAACTGGCTAAAAGAATGACAACCTGGGATGTACTAGACAACTTCTCTGAAGATGAATCTGAAAGAGCACCAGGAGCTGAAGGATCAAGTTCTGAAGATGGTTCAGACTCTGAAGATTCAAGTTCTGATGGAAAGTCAGAACCTGAGAACATAGACAATATCCAGAGAAGAATAAATCAGGTATATTCGCATCTTTCCAAAGTAAAATTGGTCAAGCATCTTGAGAAGACTTTACTTAAACTCTCTAATAGTCAGCAGAAGTATAAAAAACTTAAAGCAGACTATGAGAATTTAAGTAAGCAAGCAAATCACTCTGAAGATCTTGTACAAAAAGATTTTATCAAAACAAAAGATCTTAAGAATGATTATGCTGAATGTTACAAACCCTTTGAGCACTCTCGTGCTCTCAAAGAGTATTGCAACACTAATGCTGATCAAAATAAAATTGTTTCCATGCTTTGCAACTTTAGAACCAACAATACTAATGGGATTGGATACTCCAGTAATAAAACACTAGAGGAACCAAGCTTATCAGTTATTGATGGAAGCTTCTCACTCCCTAATCTTTACACTACATTTGTATCTGATAGCACTCAGATGAAACAAATGAAGGATAAAGATTTGGCAACTAACAGTCTAGGACCCTCAAGCAAGTGGGTACCAAGAGACAAAATAGTTTACTTGATTGCAGGTGAAATAAAGACTCTGAACCTTCCAATCACATGGATGCATGTGAATGTGAATGGAAGAAGAGCAATTGTGCATAGAAGGCACATTTTTGAAGAGTCAGATGGAGAAGAAGATGAGATGGAGTACATAAGCAACAGGAGGGAGTATGAATAATTTGAAGATTGTTTTGAAAAAGACTTTGATGATAGCAACTCTCTTTGGTGGGATGAATGTTCAGAAATTGACCTGGAGAGAGATTGAGCTTGAACAAAATGTCATCAAAACAAAAGAGCTTCAAAATCAGGTAAGTAACTCTCATCTCCTAAATGACAAGTCAGAGGAATAACTTTCAAGGTTAAAAATATTCCTTTAGGACACCTGATTTATTTGAATAAAGTGTTCAGAAATAAAACCTTGAAAAATCTTGTCTGAACATATATTTTTGTGTCCTGAAAGATTCGCTTTCAGACTCTGAAGTACTTCGGATCTCATCATCTGAAGTAGTCCAGACTCTGAGAAACTTTTTCAACCTCTGAAGGTTAATCCTCTGACAAGGAAATGAATTGCAAACGTTTGAGTGTTTTTACTGAAACGTTTTGGCGCTAAAAGAACAACACGTACACACGTTCTGATTGGTTTAAAACAGTTAATGATTAGTTCTTTTCTTTTTGATTTATTTTTCTTTGTGTTCTATTTGCCTTTAATCAAAATCACTTAATTACTTGCACACACTACACCTTCACAACCTACACTTTCATTCTCTTGAAATCTCAGAAAAACCTTCTTTCTTCCACAAATTAGCAAAACCCAAAACCCTAAACTTAAGAAATGGCAGCATCCACATCATCTTCAGAATCTCTATTTGCGTTTCCTAAGAACTTCCCTATCAACATTACTGCTTGCGAAGAAATGTTCTCCGCAGATTTGTCTCTCGAGATGGAGGGAAAATCTCTAAACCTGATTATGGAACAACCAGTGGACTTTGATAGCTTGGAGAAGAATCACTTTGATGTTCTAAAGTTCTTTATTGATCATAATGGGAGCTTTAGATACATGAAGTTGCTAAATGGTCCCATCTATTCAACACTAGTAAAGGATTTCTGGATCAGAAGCAGGGTGAAGACGGTTGAAGACTACAACAGGGAGCTGGATGCAAAGAAGAAGGAGAAGTTGGAAAATAAGGATAAGACTCCTCAAGAATTGGGATTGAGGGTAGTCGAAGAGACTGAAGTACATTCTGTGGTTTGTGGATTTGAAGTAATTCTCACTGCTTCAAATCTGGCTAAGGTGTTATCTATCCCCAATGAAGGCACCTATCATACCTATAGCCAGAGTGAAGCAAAGAATTCAGAATTTCTAGTGAACATGACCAAGCTGTGCTACGCTAAAGGGAAGAGCTGTGAAAGCAATAAGGTGGGTGATCTGAAGCCTATTCAAAGAGTATTAGCCAGAATAGTTCTAGGATCAATATTTCCAAGAAGTGGAAGCTCTGATCAACTTTCTTGGGATCATAGGCACTTTGTCTATTTTCTCAGAAGAAAAATTAATTTGAACTGGGCAAAATACATCTTCAATCACCTCTGCAAGGCTGTGAGTGCTACTCAGAAACAATCCAAGCCAAATGTTCATGTCATCTATCCAAGAATCCTTAGTGAAATCTTCTATCAATGTGGTGTGATAGATGTAATCAAGGCTACTGAACATGACAATCTGATTAGGGAAATTAGAGCCTCTACAATCTCTGCTCACACCCTCTCCAACATGAACTTGCTAGCAGGAAAAGAGATGCAACCTTCTGATCCATTTGAACTTCAACCTCACTCCGAAGATTCAATGGTAAAGAGATATAAGATTGACTTACCTGCTGTCTCAAATGGTATTGTCAATCAATATATACAACTGCTAGAAAGTCAAGGTGAAGGGTTGGAGATTGAAGAAGAAGAACTGAAGAAGAAGAGGAAGAGGCTGGTGAAGATAAAGTTGGAGAAGAGTGAAGCTGCAAGGGCAGATGGTAAAGGAAGGATCAAGCCCAAAGCCGGGAGTTCAACTGTGGTAATAATAGATGAAGGTAGTGAAGATGATAATGAACCTTTGAGTGTCAGACTCAAGAAGAAGAAGACTGCTGAAGGCTCAATCAAGGACAACTCAGGTAATGTATTTTTGTCTAAACCTGCTGTTGTAAATACTCAAGAGACTCAACCAAACCCATCATCAACCAAACCCAGAAATTCACCTCTACATTTCCTTGAGGAACATTTAGGTGGTGAATTGTCAAAGCAAAACCCCCATCCAAACACCACCCAGACAAGTCCTGAAGACCATCTCACACTAAAACAACTCATCTCAGAACTTGTCCATTCAGAACCTCCCATACCAGAAATAACCCACACTGAACCACAACCCTCATCAGAACCTATCCAAATACCACCTGAACAGCAACCCTCTGAAAATCAAGGTTCTGATCACCAAACACAATCTGAAAACCAAACACATCCTGAATCCCAACCATCACCTGACCAAACACAACCTGAACAACAAAGTACTGAAGAACTTGAACATCACTCTGATGTTTCAAACCATACTAAATTTTTTGTTTCAGAAGAAATCCAAATTTCCCCATCATCAGACCATATTGATGCTATAGTTGAAGAGCTTCATGTAGATGACTTTCATCTAAAAGCCTTTGATCAACATCAACAACAACCACAATCATCAGCCTCAAACTTTGAACCTCATCCAACCAATTCAACCGACATTGATATCTTGAGTGAATGCAATAGTTTGATTAGACAGATACATGGCCTTCCTGAGCTAAGACATTCTGGCATGTCTTCATCTGAATATGTTGCACAATGGGTGAGCTTGACTGTGCAATTGGTAAAGAAGCTGCATAGTCTTCAGGAGGCTGATATTGAAGAACAGAGGAGGTTTGACAAGGGAAAGAATAAAGTGGTTGAAGAGGTCATTCAGAATGAAAAGGACACATAGAGGAATCAACCTGAATCCTCTACTGTAAGAGATAGTAATCTGAATGAACCTACCCAAGAAAATCTAAGGAGCAATCAAGAGCACCTGAGAAATCCAGCATATGAGGTTGAAATTAAAGAAATCAAAGCCAGATGGACAAGTATATTGGGATGATAGAGAAAGTCAATGGAAACCAAATAGAGATTATGAAAACCTTAACTTCTCTCTGTAATCAACCCCAATAAACCCTTAGGATTTCTTTGAACGCTTATGTGTTTATCTGCAGTTTAATATTTTGTTAGGCACAGTATTAGGTTCAACTTTTGTATGTGTTAATTTTTTTTTTTGACATATATATTCACCATGTTTATCTGAATGGTTATATGTCTGTTTTGATTCTGTTTGGCATTTGTGTTTGATTTAATTCTGGAAAGGACTTTCATTTTTTCTTTAAACAAACAATCTTGAAAAATTGATACTTCAAACTCTTGAGCTTTTATTTATAAAATTTGATTTTCAATGAGTACAATATGTGGGTATTCTTAAAGAATCAAATTACATAACAAGAGAAGAAATATAAATAAGAAATCAAGAATAAACAAGTCAAAGTAATGAACTTTGTTTCATTGAGAACATAAGTTCTGGATTACATATTAAATTCCTAAAGACTACTTTCTTGAAGCCTCCAAGGGATGACCTTGGAGAAGGGACTGAATATTCTTGAAGAAACCATGCATTGTTGGAACAAAATACGTGTTAATACACACCCTTAAGTTTTGATGATAACAAGGTATTAAATGGAAAATTGGTATTACTAATGAATGATCTAGTGTGCAGGAACAAAGTAAAAATATCATCAACGTAGATCATCATTTGGGCATCTGAAGGACACAGTCTGAAGTGTTAAGGCTCTGATATGACTGAAAGCATCAGAGCCTCTGAAGAAGTCCTCAGAGGCCAAAGAAAGAAACACAGTATGAAGCGTGTGTACATCTTCAGAAGATCAAATAAACGGTATCATCAGATCCTGAAGAACTCTCTCTGAAGAAAGACAGCTAATAACCAATGCAATAGTACAACGGTCCTGTCAAAGAGTATAACCGTCTTGTCAACAAAAAGAGAGTGTACAACCAACGGTTCTCTTCTCAACGTCTTTATACCTAGAGTATAAATAGAAGACATCCTCATAGAGAGAAGACTACTGGAAGATCATCTGAACTTAGAAAGATATAAATCATATTCAAAGCTGTGTAATGTGCTATTCTTTCTAGTGTTATATTCTAAGTTAAATATCTTTTGATATTACAGACTCTGAGCTTAGTGTTTAGAGAGTCTTGCTTAGAACTTTCAGTCCTACTTAATCTTTGTATTAAGTTAGTTTGTGAAGTCTCTTTGTCTTGTGTGACTTAGATCAGGAAGTCTTAAGTCTTGTGTGACTTAAGCAAGGAAGTCTTAAGCTTGTGTGCTTAAGCAAGGAAGTCTCTAAGCTTGTGTGATTAGAGCAAGGAAGTCTCTTTGTCTTGTGTGACTTAGAGCAAGGAAGTTTCTTGCTTGTGTGCTTGAGCATTAGTTGTGTAATCTTTGTGATTATAGTGAAATCCCTTGGAAGTGCAAGGGGACTGGACTACTCTCGTTTTGTGAGAGGAACCAGTATAAAATTTCTGTGTGTTCTTTCTCTCTCTCTCTCTCTCTCTCACTGTTTTATTTGTGTTTTGTGTTTAGTCTAGTTTATCATATCTGCTGCATTTCTATATTTCTTAAGACGAAAGAAACAATTTTTCAAAACACAATTCAACCCCCCCTTCTTGTGTTTTTCACCTTCAATTGGTATCTAGAGCTCCGGTTCTGTCTTTAATCACTTCACAGTGAGACAGTAAAAGATCTTTGAAAAACACTGTATGTCTAGGGAAACAACATCTACACCTCCACCTATTCCTATATCTTCTGGTTCAGATCTATCCAACGTTCAATACAACTACGACAACATGACTTCTACATCTTCAGCGTCTAATCATGATTCTAGTAACAAAAAGGTTCCAATCTTTAGTGGTGATGCTCTAAGATTTGAATGGTGGAAAGATAGCATTTACCATTATGTTAATGGAATTGATGATGAGCTTTGGGACCTGATAGAAGAAGGAGTACCTATTGATGGAATAGGCTCTGATGGTAAGATTACCATAACTCAGAAAAGAGCTCTGTCTGCTGAAAACAAGAAGATTTTTTCTAGACACAACAAGGTCAAACAAATTATGATGTCAGCAATATCTCATGATGAATATACCAAAATCATGGATAGATCTACAACTAAAGCTATGTATGACTCTCTATGCTCAAACTATGATGGTAATAGGCCAGTTCAGAATGCCAAAGCAAGACTACTGGTTCAGCAGTATGAGCTTTTTACCATGAAACCTGATGAAGACATTGAGACTATGTTTTCTAGATTTCAGACTCTGGTGTCTAGCCTCAGGATTCTGAAGAAAAGTTATACAACCTCTGATCATGTGTGGAAGATCCTGAATAGCTTGACTGACAAGTGGAGACCTAAGGTCACAGCTATTGAGGAAGCTAAGGATCTTGAGAAAATTTCTCTTGAATCACTTATCAACAATCTCAAGAGCCATGAGATGGTATTGAATGCTGATGCAGTGAAAAGGAAAGAAAGATCAGTAGCTTTAACTTCAATCAAGAAGCCTTCAAAGGCTGTCAAGGCTAAAAATCTGGAGGTTGAGGAGAATTCTTCCTCAGATGATCAAGAAGAAGAACTTGCCATGTTCACCAGAAACTTTCAAAAATGGGCAAGGATGAGCAAGAGTCGTAAAGGAAATAGTTCAAGGAGCACTCCCACCAGAGAAGAGAAGAATTGCTTCAAGTGCATCAAACCAGGACACTTCATTGCTGAATGTCCTGAAGCTTTATCAAAGGACAAGAACAAGAAGTTCAACAGCTACAAGAGGAGATTTCAGAAGAGCCTAATGACAACATTTGAAGACCTGGAAGCATCCTCAGATAGTGATGATGAAGAAGAAAATGTGGCTCTGATGGCTACAGCTGATGAAGACTCTGAAGGACCAGACTCTGATGAATCTGAACAGGTATTGTTAAATTATTCTAAAGAGCAACTTTTAACTTATCTTGGTATGTCTTTAAGCAAGTTTGCTAGATCATCCTCTAAACTAAAACTTTTAAAAATACAAAAGGATGAGTTAGCAAAGAAGGCTGAACATTTTCAAGCTCTATATAAGAATTCTTTAATTAAAATTGAAGAACTTGAAAATGGGTGCACGAGATGTAACAAACCTACTGATGAGCATGAGGTTGCTCTTCAGGAATTTGTTCATCAAAACGTCAACAAAAGTAAAATGGCGTCTATGATTTATAATGTTTGTAAAAATGTAGGCGAAGGAATTGGTTACTCATATGGTAAATCATATGGGAAACAAAATCCTTACATTAGTTTAAATAATATTCCTGACAATCTTTATTCAACGTTTGTGCCTGAGAAAAACAAAGGAAAAGCTATGATTGTTTCAAACTCTGAAGGTATCTATGGGGTCTGCAAGACAAGCTCTGAAGGTACTTCAGAGGCTGTCCTTCAGAACCTCAAAGAGAGCAACTCAGGACCTGAGCGTTCAGAATCTGAGACTATCAAGTCTAAGACTCTGAAAACTTTGGGACTCAGAAGCTCATCTAATCAGACTCTAAAACAAACCAAGCTGAGGATTAATAATCAACATAAGACTCTGGTAAGCAAAACTAATCCTAAATTAGAGAAGCAATCCAAGTCCTATAGTGATTATCAATCAAAGCCTAGATTTCAAAATCAATGGACTAAAAGGGTCAATTTTCAAAGACCAAATTTTCAAAGAAAATTCTTTAATAGTCCACAAAGTTCTTCACAAAGGCAAAGAAGAACTAAAGAATATAGAACTAACCAAACTGGACCCAGACAACAATGGGTACCAAGATGTAAAATTGTTTTCTATTCAGATTTTCATTGTAGGAAAAATCATTTCAAACCAGATGAATGGAAGCAAGTGATCAGCTATGGAAGAAAAGCTTATGTTCCTAAACATTACTTTACTTCCAGAGTTGTTGAAGTGGACAAGGCAAATGGTTATTGGAGAGAACTTCACAATGAATATAGAGGATATTATTACAATGATTGACCTTGTTTGTTCTACAGCTATCCAGACTGAAAGAAAATGGTAATCAATCATGGTATCTGGATAGTGGATGTTCAAGGCACATGACTGGTAATAAGAAATTGTTCTCATCATTGAAACTTGAAGATGGTGGAACAGTCGGCTTTGGAGGTAATCAGAAAGGCAAGATCAAAGGTACAGGTATTGTGGGTAATTCCTCCCTTTCTATTAATAATGTTTGGTTTGTGGATGGACTTAAACACAACCTATTTAGCATCAGTCAATTTTGTGACAATGGGTTTGTGGTTAACTTTGATAAAGGGTTATGTACTGTAATTAAAGAATCTGACAAGTCCATAGTGTTCAAAGGTAAGAGAATAGGCAATGTTTTTAAAGTAAACCTTTCTGATTTGGCAGACCAAGTGGTAAAATGCTTGTTAACTCTGAGTGAAGAAAAGTGGGTTTGGCATAAGAGGTTAGGTCATGCTAACTGGAGGTTAATCTCTAAGCTTAGTAAACTTGACCTTGTCAGAGGCCAACCTAAGCTACAATATCACTCAGATGCTCTTTGTGGTTCCTGCCAAATAGGAAAGAGTGTAAAGACCTCTTTTAAACCAAAGCATATTGTCTCTACCTCCTATCCCTTAGAACTGCTTCACATTGATCTGTTTGGTCCTGTGAGTACAGCCTCAATCAATGGGAAGAAATATGGACTAGTCATTGTTGATGATTACAGTAGATGGACTTGGGTTAAATTTCTCAGAAATAAGGATGATGCATATGATGCCTTTAGTAGTTTCTGCACACAGATACAAAAAGAAAAAGGTTTACACATTTTGAAAGTTAGAAGTGATCATGGTGGTGAATTTGAAAATGAAATGCTTGAAAAATTTTGTGAAAAATATGGCATCTTACATGAGTTCTCTTCTCCTAGAACTCCACAACAAAATGGAGTTGTAGAAAGAAAGAATAGAACTCTGCAAGAAATGGCCATAACCATGATGAATGAGACTAACATTGCTAAGTATCTGTGGGCAGAAGCTGTAAATACAGCATGTTATGTTCAAAATAGAATCTATATTAGACCTATGTTGAATAAGACAACATATGAACTATTCAAGGGAAAGAAACCCAGTGTATCCTACTTTCATCAATTTGGGTGTACCTGTTACATTCTAAATACAAAAGTTCATCTGAAGAAATTTGATGCTAAAGCTTACAAGGGTATCTTTATTGGATACTCTGAACGCTCAAAAGCATACAGAGTGTATAATTCTGAAACTCATACAGTGGAAGAAAGTATGCACATAAAATTTGATGACAAGCAGCCTGACCAAGTGTCAGAGCTAGTTGAGAATTTTGCAGATATTCAACTATCAGATGATGAAAATTCAGAACCTGAAGAGACATCAGGACCAACTCAACCAATCTCTGACGAAACGAATTCAGCTCCTGAAGCCTTGGACTCTGAAGATCAACCAGCATCAGAACTTATCAGAAGCGGTCCAAGCAGAATTGAGCAATCAAAACAATCTTTCAAATACAAATCCTCTCATCCAGAAGAGCTAATCTTGGGAAACAAGGACAGTCCAAGAAAAACAAGATCAAGCTTCAGAAATGAAGATTCATTAATTGGATTAATCTCCCTAGTGGAACCAAGTTCAACTGATGAAGCACTAGCTGATGATGCATGGATTGTTGCAATGCAAGAAGAGCTCAACCAGTTTGAAAGAAATGAAGTCTGAAGCTTAGTACCCAAGCCTTACAAGAAGAATATCATTGGAACAAAATGGGTCTACAGAAACAAATTAAATGAACAAGGAGAAGTTGTTCGTAATAAGGCAAGACTGGTAGCTCAAGGGTATAGTCAACAAGACGGGATTGACTACACTGAAACATTTGCTCCTGTAGCCAGACTTGAGGCCATCAGACTACTTCTTTCCTATGCTACTTATCATAGTATTATTTTGTATCAAATGGATGTCAAAAGTGCATTCTTAAATGGCTACATCTCTGAAGAAGTATATGTCAAACAACCTCCTGGTTTTGAGGATACTTCACATCCTGATCATGTTTTTAAATTAAAGAAATCTCTTTATGGTCTGAAACAAGCACCCAGAGCTTGGTATGAAAGACTAAGCAATTTTTTAGTTGAAAAAGGTTTTCAAAAAGGTCATGTTGACAATACTCTCTTCAGCAAAACATTTAAGAATGACATTCTAATCATTCAAATTTATGTTGATGATATTATTTTTGGATCTGCTAATTCATCTTTGTGCAAGGAATTTTCTAAGATTATGCAGGAGGAATTTGAAATGAGCATGATGGGAGAGCTAAAATTCTTTCTGGGAATACAAAGGACAAAGATGGCACCTACATTCATCAAACCAAGTATACAAAGGAGCTGCTGAAGAAATTCAACATGGACGACTGCAAACCAATGACAACACCAATGCATCCAACAAGCAGTCTCAGCAAGGAGGATTCAGAAGGCAAAGTTGATCAGAAGCTCTACAGAGGTATGGTAGGTTCTTTACTTTACCTAACTGCATCAAGACCTGACATTTTGTTTAGTGTATGTTTGTGTGCTAGATTCCAATCAGATCCTAGAGAATCTCATCTTACTGCTGTAAAGAGAATCTTTAGGTATCTGAAGGGAACCACAAATCTTGGTTTATTTTATAAGAAAACAGATGATTATAAGCTGATAAGATTCTGTGATGCTGACTTTGCTGGAGATAAGGTAGAGAGAAAATCCACAAGTGGCAATTGTCAGTTTGTGGGTGAAAATCTTATATCTTGGGCTAGCAAAAGACAAACTACAATAGCTTTGTCCACAACAGAAGCAGAATACATATCAGCAGCCAAGTGTTGTACACAACTACTCTGGATGAGATATCAGTTAGAGGATTACAAAGTTAATAGTCACAATATTCCACTTTTCTGTGATAACACTGCAGCTATTCAACTTTCTAAAAACCCAATTTTGCATTCAAGAGCTAAACATATTGAAATTAAACATCATTTTATACGAGACCTTGTTCAGAAGGGTAGTGTAAATATTCAATACATTGAAACTGAAAGACAATGGGCTGACATATTTACAAAACCTTTAGCAGTTGAGAGACTGGATTTTATCAAAAAGCATCTGAACATGACTCTGGTCTTTGAAAACATCAAGCTCTGACATACAAAATTGTGGATTCAGCCTCTGAACTCTAGAAGGTCTTCAGACGCTGAATTTTTTTTAAACTCTTCAGTGTTTACCCATGTGGAGTACACGTGTCAATTATTTTTGTCTTTACTCTTAAGTCTATAATTGGTTAGTGAAAAGGCAGTTTATGACGAAATTCTTTATTGCAACGAATGTACTCCCCATCATTGTTTTCACTAAAGTTTTTCAAAATATTTTTATTCCCTTATCGTACAAGTTCTCTTTCCCATCTAGCCCTTCTCTTCTAAAACCCAGAGCACTTTCTTTCTCCCTCACACTAGCAAAACCCTGTTCGCTACCCTCAACAATGGCAAGCTCATCATCTGTATCAAAATTTCCAGAGGACATTCCAATCAACATCTATGCTCAGGACTCTCATCTTAAGGATGCAACTATGAATCTTAGGTTTGAAGAAAGTAAATTGGTTATGGAAAGACCAATAGATTTTGAGGCCTTGAGAGTCAATGGACGTGACTACAAGGAATTCTTCACTGAACAAGGCTGGGGGCACTACTTGGATATACTTAATGGATGACCTATCTATTCCAATTTAGTGTTTGATTTCTGGAGAAAGAGTGAAGTTGTGACTTTGGCAGATGCTAATGCTGAACTTCAATGTCTAATTAATCAGAACCTAAGTGCAAATAAAGGAAAAACAAGAGAAGAATTGGGTCTGAGAAAATTCACTGAAACAGAAATTCGCTCTAGTGTTGGAGGTTTTCAAGTCGTTTTGACAAGAAGCAATTTGGCCAAAATGCTAAATCTTCCCAACACTGGAATGGTAAGACTCTATACTGCAGCTTCTGGAAGAAAGTCAGTATATCTTAATGATATTGCTAGACTTTGTTTCTAGGATCAGAAGCTGTCCAACAAGGTTAGTCATCTGAATGATCGTGAAAAGGTTCTTGCTAAGATTATATTCTCATCCTTTCTACCAAGGGATACTAGCAGTGACTCTCTGAATTTGGATCAGAGACACTTTATCTACTTTCTCTCCACCAAACGAAAAATGAATTTACCTGCTTACCTCTTTCAACATCTTTGTGAGATAATTTGTGAGGCTCAAAAGTTTGAAAATCCTTCCAAATTGATCTCTCATCCCAGGCTCCTAAGCTTCATCTTTGAGCAACTTGGTCTTCCTGATAGATTCATGCTTGCAGGAGTGTCTGACGATCTTGAACAAGTTAGAGCTCCAATTCTTGATGCTAAAGTCTTGGTGAGTTTGCGTTTGACGAGATCAGACCAGCTCATCTATCCCCAAAAACCTCTTCTGGTAAACAAGACAAAATTCAAGCCAATCAGTGATGCCTTCATTTTTTATAATGAACCTCCTGAAGTCATTTTGGAATACATGAGGTTAATGAAGGAAAGAGGAACCCCCATCACTTATAAGGACATTGGAAGAGGTGATGACCCAACTTTTGCACAAATTATAAGAGCAGTTAAGGAAGAGGTGTTCAGTGACTATGAACAAGATGAAGTGGTTGAGGAACCCTCCATGCAAGAGGCTTCTATACAAAGGTCAGAGGATGATCATCCAGAGGCTGACAAAGTGCCCGTGGTGGCAGAACCTATTGTGAAAGACCTGCTAAGTGCGAAGTTTCTCAAAAGACCTCGCACAAAGCATTGCACCTTTAGGGGACAAAAGAGACAAAGATCAGCTTCAGGTAATACTCATTCTTTTAATTATTGCAATTAAATATCTGAAGCATCTATTCTAGAACATGTCCAACCCCTAAATACCATCTATCCAACATCCTCTGAACCTGAATTTGTTTTCTCACTATTTGTTTACAACTTTTTTGTTGATGACAAAAGGGGGAGTATTATTTAGTTGTACAATTGTTAGTAGTTTTCATTTCTACTAACATAATAATCTGAAACTGTCTGAAATAAGAATCTTATTTTTATCTTGTCAAATGTTTATGAACTTAAGTGATAAGGAGAACAAATTAATAAACATAATTGTGTTTGCATAGATGAAGATAGTTAATATTGTGCTCTTAATTATTTTTATCAGACTCAGGAGTTGAGCTTGCAAACCTCACACTCTAAGAGTTAAGTATGTAAATACAATCAAGTTTATCAAATTGCTCTTATACTGATTCAACTTAATTATGAATAAAACTTAGGGGGAGCTTGCAAACCTAACCCTAATGGTTTATCAGACTCAGGGGGAGCTTACAAACCTCAACAACCTGATGCTGACATAATTAAATTAATCAACAAACACTTGTATTTAATACCTATGTTTGTCATCATCAAAAAGGGGGAGATTGTTGGAACAAAATACGTGTTAATACACACCCTTAAGTTTTGATGATAACAAGGTATTAAATGGACAATTGGTATTACTAATGAATGATCTAGTGTGCAGGAACAAAGTAAAAATATCATCAACGTAGATCATCATTTGGGCATCTGAAGGACACAGTCTGAAGTGTTAAGGCTCTGATATTACTTAAAGCATCAGAGCCTCTGAAGAAGTCCTCAGAGGCCAAAGAAAGAAACACAGTATGAAGCGTGTGTTCATCTTCAGAAGATCAAATAAACGGTATCATCAGATCCTGAAGAACTCTCTATGAAGAAAGACAGCTAATAACCAATGCAATAGTACAACGGTCCTGTCAAAGAGTTCAATCGTCTTGTCAACAAAAAGAGAGTGTACAACCAACGGTTCTCTTCTCAACGTTTTTATACCTAGAGTATAAATAGAAGACATCCTCATAGAGAGAAGACTACTGGAAGATCATCTGAACTTGGAAAGATATAAATCATATTCAAAGCTGTGTACTGTGTTATTCTTTCTAGTGTTATATTCTAAGTTAAATATCTTTTGATATTACAGACTCTGAGCTTAGTGTTTAGAGAGTCTTGCATAGAACATTCAGTCCTACTTAATCTTTGTATTAAGTTAGTTTGTGAAGTCTCTTTGTCTTGTGTGACTTAAGCAAGGAAGTCTTAAGCTTGTGTGCTTAAGCAAGGAAGTCTCTAATCTTGTGTGATTAGAGCAAGGAAGTCTCCTTGTCTTGTGTGACTTAGAGCAAGGAAGTCTCTTGCTTGTGTGCTTGAGCATTAGTTGTGTAATCTTTGTGATTATAGTGAAATCCCTTGGAAGTGCAAGGGGACTAGACTACTCTCGTTTTGTGAGAGGAACCAGTATAAAATTTATGTGTGTTCTTTCTCTCTCTCTCTCTCTACTGTTTTATTTGTGTTTTGTGTTTAGTCTAGTTTATCATATCCGCTGCATTTCTATATTTCTTAAGACGAAAGAAACAATTTTTCAAAACACAATTCAACCCCCCTTCTTGTGTTTTTCACCTTCATGCATCAGTTTGGTTTCCTTCAGGAATGTCAGTTTGCCCTTCTTAGGCTGTGGACATCAGTTTGATTTTCTTCAGGAATATATGTCTTCAAAACTTAAAACAGCCAGAGTCCAAAGATTTTTCTTCAGACTCTGAACTGAGTTCTTCTGTAACAGACACTGACTTTGTTTCTATTGGTGTCTTCTTATGTTTTCTCCTATCTTGACTATCTCTCTTTGAAACTGCTTTCTTATTCTCTGAGCGGTTCATTTTTTTCTCTCAAAAGATCTATCAATAACCTAAGATTATTCGGTATGAATAAAATGACTAGGTATCTCTCTCCTTTTATAAGCACATTTCAATTGCCGAGTCTTAAATGTGTTCAACCACTCCTGATTTGACGGCATTGAAAGTTGAAATTGTTATTAATTGCTTATCCTACCTTTTTGATAATGACAAAAGGGGGAGAAAGAATATTGGTAAATCAAGTGTCGGAAGAAGTGAAATTACTTAGCTTTTTAGGGCTTTGTAGTGCTTCAGAGAGAGAACGTAGGAGAGTGGTCAAAATAGTAGCATGAGGTACATGCTTTGATATGACAATATGATCTTTGAGGATTTCAAAATATTGTGCTAAAAGAGCTCTGAACTATTTTCAAGTTTTTTGATTCAGGCTCTGAGATATTTTCTTTGAAAAGATTTTTTAAAGCTCTGAACTGTTTGAAAAATATTTTTAACTCTGAAACTGTTAATGATAACCATCAGAACCAAGTGTGTGTGTATACGTTTCTAGTGCCTCTGATCCTATTGTCATTTAATTTAAATATTTGCTTCATCTTGCATCTTCATTAAGAGCATAATTTCAAGGAGAATACATTTATTAATTGAAGTTTATTATTCATAGATAGTTCTTGAGTAAGGGTGCATCTTTATTCAAAGATTATCACACTATGAAAAGAAGAAGCTTGCAAACCTTGTTCTTTATATAGTAAAATATGAATAATTTAAGTTATATAATAAAGTAATTCTGAAACTGATTAAAATTAACTATGGATACAAAGTAGGGGGAGCTTACAAACCTAACCCTATGGGATATCAGACTTAGGGGGAGCTTGCGAAACTCAGAAGCCTAATGTCAACATAGCTGATTTCTATCAACAACAATTGTATTTAATACTTATGTTTGTCATCATCAAAAAGGGGGAGATTGTTGGAACAAAATATGTGTTAGTACACACCCTAAAGTTTTGATGATAACAAAGTATTAAATGGACAATTGATGTTACTAATGTTTAAATTAAGTGTGCAGGAGAATCCAACGTTATATCGAGAGCACATTTAATTTAGACTCTGATGAAACCTATGGAAGTCTAAATCTTTACACTCTGAAAAAGTTCAGAAGCTACAACGTAGTCAGAAGCTAAACAAAGTTCAGAAGCTCAAAGAGGATCAGAATGTCTGCAAGAGTTCAGAAGCTCAGAGAAGTTCAGAAGCTCAAAGATGTTCAGATGTCTACAAGAGTTCAGAAGCTATCTGCTAGTCATGAGTTATTCAGAAGATGAAGACGTTCAGAAGCTGCAATATGAAGGACTATCAGACCCCAAATCATCAGAAGGGCTACATCAACTACTTTTATCAAGCCTGATGATTTGTTCTAAGGACAACTAATTACACGGTCACAAATGATGTGATCCTACTCTCTCTAGGAGCTAGTTGTACCTTATTACTGTACTTTGGACAAACAGTAAAGGTGAAACTTCACTGCAAAAGAAGACGTGGCTTTACTGAACGGATATTCAAAGACTACAGCTGTCCATTTTACAACGGGAATTTCTCGAACGTCTCAATGTCTTTCTCAACTCATATAAATATGCAAAAGAAAGAATTGATGACTAACGATCTTCATTAGAAAACATCTCTCAGAATAAAGTGAGAATTTGAATTGTAATAGAAAACATCTCTCAAATGAAGTGAGAATAGAAACTAGCTTAAGCCTCTGAAGTTATTATGTTTGTAATAAGTTTAAGCTTAGAAGTTAGTATTACTCCTGCGTGTGTAATTGTAAGTCTTCTGCTTAGTGTAGAAGCAAGTAAGTCTTCTGCTTAGTGTAGAAGCAAGAAAGTCTTCTGCTTAGTGTGAAGCAAGTAAGTCTCAATCTTAGTGATTAGAGCAAAGAAGTCTTCTGCTGAGTGTAGGAGCAAGGAAGTCTCTCTGTCTTGTGTGACTTAGAGCAGGAAGTCTTAAGCTTGTGTGCTTTAGCAAGGAAGTCTCTGACCTTGTGTGATTAGAGCAAGGAAGTCTCTCTGTCTTGTGTGACTTAGAGCAGGAAGTCTTAAGTCTTGTGTGACTTGAGCAAGGAAGTCTCATGCTTGTGTGCTTGAGCATCTGATTGTAATCTTAGTGATTATAGTGAACTCCCTTGGAAGCAAGCGGACTGGAGTACTCTCAATTTGTGAGGGGAACTAGTATAAATTGTTGTGTGTCTTTCTCTCTCTCTCTCTCTCTCTCACTCTCTCATTTACTCCTTCATCATTCACTTAGCCTTAAGTTAATTGTGTGAACAATTCCGCTGTGCTTAAAGACTCTGATAGATTTAATTATCTAGAAAAGTTTTTAAATATCCAAAACACAATTCAACCCCCCCTTCTTGTGTTTTCTCCACGCACCTTCAGGTGATAGATCTCTTAGTATCGAATAATTGATCTCATTACTAGGCTTAGTAGATACGGGGAAACATATGGTCACATCTTAACAAGGCTTACTAGTTACGAATCTCGTATCACATTGATTCAATGAATTTGGCTCAATTTAGAGTTCACGCGGAGGGATAGGTAACTAAAGACCTTAGTTCTATTGCTCTAGGCTGACATCTCCCGATTTCTCATAACTAACTATTCTTTGGGTTGGAGACAAACTCGATTCTCATAAGAATTTAACAAATGAACTCTCACAAAGGTTTAACCAATTGTCGGGTTATTAGCTAAGAGGTTTGAATACGGGAATTAATTGCCGGCTTGTTGATGTAGTTACGGAATTGAGATACTCTAGACGAAACTTGACTGCTATTTATCTGGCTAAGATATAGGTTCGAACTGAGAGGCTGAATTTATCTTGAAGGGACATTTAGTATTAGGGTTAAATATGTTTTTGGTCCCTATAGTTTTTCAAAATTTCATTTTTAGTCCCTAAAGATTTGTTTCACACTTTTTAGTCCCTGAAGTTTTATCAGTCAGTGTTTTTAGTCCCTGCTTTTAATAAAACTCTTGTATACTTTTGCATTTTTGAATGATCTTTTGTATTCATGTTTATAATATTATAAGAACATCTCCAATACAAATTTAGAATTTTTTAACATAAGATGAATTATTTATGAATTTTTATGTGCAAAAAACAAAAAAATTCAGATTTAATTCATCTCTTGTTAAAAAAAATTAAAATTTTGTAAAAGAGATTCATATAATATACTAAACATAACCGTGGAAAAGAATTTAAAATTTCGAATGATATGCACGAGTTTAATGAAAAGTAGGGATTAAAAACATTGACTTATAAAACTTCAGGGACTAAAAAATGTGAAAACAATCTTTAGGGACTACAAATGAAATTCTGGAAAACTATAGGGACCAAAAACATGTTAAACCCTAGTATTTATTCTACGCGAATGGTACGACAAGCTGGTATTGAGAATTAGAGAAATGTGTGGAGTCTAGGTTGTCTCTTCTGGTAGCGTAGCTAATTGGCTTATGTCACTAGGGTCAACTAATAGGTTGAACTAAAAAGTTTGACAGATTCGGAAGGGTTTGATTCACTGACTTCGGCTAGGTCTTATCTTAGTTACCGCACTTCTGGTAATATGGTCCACAAGAGTAGTGTCCACTGGCGTACTATACTCCATCCTACACTGCACTCTGTTCTCATAATTCCATTATCCGCATTACTGCACCCAGCAGACTTACTACCACTGTCTGTTTATCGCACATCAATACTCAGTCTCGGCTCTACTCAAATGAACGCATACTTTTATACTGGGTTTTCCATTCCCATAATTCTTCGCATCCTTAAACATGCTACCGTCAGTCGAGCGCATTCGCTTCGTGCAACTCCTGACTTGCTCCTTGTTACTGGTTGCTCGCCACATACTATTCCAACTTCCATGCATCCTCTTGTTGGAGTCACTTCCCCTTGTGGCGTCGACTACTGCATTCCCAACGTCCGCTTTCAATGGTCTTCACTCATTATTCCCCAACAACACAATGTAATGACTTATTTACTAGTAACAGCTTCACTGACATAAAATTATCAATAGTTTAGTAAAATCAGAGATTCATAAAAATAAATGTTATGAGTATAATAAATCCTGTTTTTCTCCTAATATATTATTAATTATTTCAACCTCTAAATACTTTAGACGGGCAATGACAATGTTATGATTTAAAATTTTTAAGACCTTTTCAACCACAATTATTTTTTTGTCTCAATTTCATTTTAACCTGTTAATTTAATAACCATAGAGAAATACATTAAAAATTAATGTACTTAGTAAGTAGCAACTAACAAGTTAAACTAAGGAGGTTGCACCTACGCGTGAGCAGTTGCACACCTAAATATGTTAACATCGAAACTACAAACTAATAGTACAAAAATGGTTGTAAATCCCAACATAATATAATTATTTTAAAAATAAAAATAATAAAATCATGGCTTAAAACTGATAAGCAACAAATATAGCGTATAACGTAAAAGCAATCATCAACTTCTTAACACTCTTTCACACCCTCCATGTGTAACTACCTCCTAAAACCTCCAAGCTAACCGGGTGTCATTTAACCAACATAATGTAACATTGTATTGATTCTTATATATTAATATTTATCATTTCACAATCACTTCAAACATTCAATTTACCTTACCACGTATCTCTAAATCACAATTGAAACAAAATGCATAAAACAACCTCAAATATTGAGATGCTAAGAGTGCAAGCGCTATCAATTATCTGTACACCATACCCTCTTTTAGATTTTTCTGGCTTTGATCCCATTCAATGTAAATTTGATCCACATTGTAGAACACAAACAAAAATTAACAACGAAACTCTTTTTTATATTGATGAGTTTTCTCCGGAACAAGAGAAACTTGATTCCTATTGTAGCACAAAACAACAAATTAATAATAACGATGATTTTTTTAGTTTTGATGGATCTGCTCCCGTCCAAGATAAACGCGTTCCACATTGCAGCACTAAACATAAAATTCACAAGAACGATGAAGCAAATATTGAGGAACGACAGTTTGGTTTTGCATGCACCGAAGACCAACAAATACAAATATTTGCCGATCAAATATTTTAAAATGGAAAAATACGACCAATACTCCATGGCTCATACCAATCTCTTATCTTCTTACCCAACCCATATAATGATGTCTCATATATTCGTCCACCGATAAAGAAGAACTTTATCAAGAATTCCATAAAACCACCCTCAAGATCGGGTGATATTCCAAATAAATTTCAAAATGATTCATTACAAAATGTGACAATGGTGGAGATTAAGGCTTCGATTGATTATACAAAAAGCAACCCAACATGGACGTCAAATTTGTGGAGATTTCGACAAAACTTGAATCTTCGAAGTAACAGTGACCATAACGATTCTTTTGTTTTAATGAAACCGACGGATCCAATAAAATCCAACAAGCCAAAGGCAGAAAACATCGTCGTTAAAAAGAGGAAGGACGACAAACGCAAAAGTGGCTTATCGACTTATGAGAAGGTTTATGTGACTAATAAGACGAGGAAAGAGATCAACAAACGAAAATCATTTTTGCCGTACAAACACCAATTCTGCGGGCTATTTACCAACATGAATGGATTTAGTAGGAACCTACACCATTTTTGAGAATGAATTTCCATGTTTTTCCATGTTGAGACTTTATCTTATTTTGACTTAGGAGATTACTAGATTTGTACATAGACCACTTGGATTAAGTTTTAGATTCTACATGATGATAATCAAAGAGATTACATTTTCCCATATGATGGTGTAAAGTGAATGATATGATCTTTTAAAATATAATATACATTTTAATTTTTATCTCGTTAAAGATTAACTTGTGTGCTAAACATATTTCTCCATATTCAGTTTTGGTGTGACGAAAATCAATACATGACGTGAACTATAAACTTTTCTATATCATTTATATTTGTTATCGCCGCGTTAAAAATGAATTATATCTTTGAGTTGAATATTCAATATTTTTGCAGCATAAGAGCCCTCAACTTGTGTTTTCCATATAAAATTACAAACTTTACAATTTTTAATTTATTAGTCATCACAAGTCTTAAAATCGACGATCTTAATACAAATTCAATTGAGTTGGCACCTCACATGATCAATGTATAGAATAAGTTTCAAAACTCTTCGTAATACCTTTATATGCGTTCATAAACAAAAGATTTAAAATTTTTGGATAAATAATTGAATGTTTACTACTTCATTGGATTTTATTTTTCTTCCTTAGGTATATTCCCCAACAACACAATGTAATGACTTATTTACTAGTAACAGCTTCACTAACATAAAATTATCAATAGTTTAGTAAAATCAGAGATTCATAAAAATAAATGTTATGAGTATAATAAATCCTGTTTTTCTCCTAATATATTATTAATTATTTCAACCTCTCTAAATACTTTAAACGGGCAATGACAATGTTATGATTTAAAACTTTTAAGACCTTTTCAACAACAATTATTTTTTTGTCTCAATTTCATTTTAACCTGTTAATTTAATAACCATAGAGAAATACATTAAAAATTAATGTACTTAGTAAGTAGCAACTAACAAGTTAAACTAAGGAGGTTGCACCTACGCGTGAGCAGTTGCACACCTAAATATGTTAACATCGAAACTACAAACTAATAGTACAAAAATGGTTGTAAATCCCAACATAATATAATTATTTTAAAAATAAAAATAATAAAATCATGGCTTAAAACTGATAAGCAACAAATATAGCGTATAACGTAAAAGCAATCATCAACTTCTTAACACTCTTTCACACCCTCCATGTGTAACTACCTCCTAAAACCTCCAAGCTAATCGGGTGTCATTTAACCAACATAATGTAACATTGTATTGATTCTTATATATTAATATTTATCATTTCACAATCACTTCAAACATTCAATTTACCTTACCACGTATCTCTAAATCACAATTGAAACAAAATGCATAAAACAACCTCAAATATTGAGATGCTAAGAGTGCAAGCGCTATCAATTATCTGTACACCATACCCTCTTTTAGATTTTTCTGGCAATTTGATCCCAATCAATGTAAATTTGATCCACATTGTAGAACACAAACAAAAATTAACAACGAAACTCTTTTTTATATTGATGGGTTTTCTCCGGAACAAGAGAAACTTGATTCCTATTGTAGCACAAAACAACAAATTAATAATAACGATGATTTTTTTAGTTTTGATGGATCTGCTCTCGTCCAAGATAAACGTGTTCCACATTGCAGCACTAAACATAAAATTCACAAGAACGATGAAGCAAATATTGAGGAACGACAGTTTGGTTTTGCATGCACCGAAGACCAACAAATACAAATATTTGCCGATCAAATATTTGAAAATGGAAAAATACGACCAATACTCCATAGCTCATACCAATCTCTTATCTTCTTACCCAACCCAAATAATGATGTCTCATATATTCGTCCACCGATAAAGAAGAACTTTATCGAGAATTCCATAAAACCACCCTCAAGATCGGGTGATATTCCAAATAAACTTCAAAATGATTCATTACAAAATGTGACAATGGTGGAGATTAAGGCTTCGATTGATTATACAAAAAGCAACCCAACAGGGACGTCGAATTTGTGGAGATTTCGACAAAACTTGAACGATTCTTTTGTTTTAATGAAACCGACGGATCCAATAAAATCCAACATGCCAAAGGTAGAAAACATCGTCGTTAAAAAGAGGAAGGACGACAAACACAAAAGTGCATTATCGACTTATGAGAAGATTTATGTGACTAATAAGACGAGGAAAGAGATCAACAAACGAAA
This sequence comes from Trifolium subterraneum, assembly GCA_951799995.1. Taxonomy (NCBI): domain Eukaryota; kingdom Viridiplantae; phylum Streptophyta; class Magnoliopsida; order Fabales; family Fabaceae; genus Trifolium; species Trifolium subterraneum. Next base: position 43,381,861 of record OX637464.1, read on the forward strand.
ATCATTTTTGCCGTACAAACACCAATTGTGCGGGCTATTTACCAACATGAATGGATTTAGTAGGAACCTGCACCATTTTTGAGAATGAATTTCCATGTTTTTCCATGTTGAGACTTGATCTTATTTTGACTTTGGAGATTACTAGATTTGTACATAGACCACTTGGATTAAGTTTTAGATTCTACATGATGATAATCAAAGAGATTACATTTTCCCATATGATGGTGTAAAGTGAATGATATGATCTTTTAAAATATAATATACATTTTAATTTTTATCTCGTTAAAGATTAACTTGTGTGCTAAACATATTTCTTCATATTCAGTTTTGGTGTGACGAAAATCAATACATGTAGTGAACAATAAACTTTTCTATATCATTTATATTTGTTATCGCCGCGTTAAAAATGAATTATATCTTTGAGTTGAATATTCAATATTTTTGCAGCATAAGAGCCCTCAACTTGTATTTTCCATATAAAATTATAAACTTTACAATTTTTAATTTATTAGTCATCACAAGTCTTAAAATCGACGATCTTAATACAAATTCAATTGAGTTGGCACCTCACATGATCAATGTATAGAATAAGTTTCAAAACTCTTCGTAATACCTTTATATGCGTTCATAAACAAAAGATTTAAAAAATTTGGATAAATAATTGAATGTTTACTACTTCATTGGTTTTCTACAAGTTTTTCTTCTATAATTTTTCCTGCCATCTCAAAACAGAAAATCTTGTGATGAGTTACTAAACATGGAGAAGAAAGAGGTAACATATAATACTACAAATCTCATATAAGAAAATATTAAAAAATGAATAAGAAAAAATGGGTCATATAAAGTTATTGTTCATGATTTTTTTTATAGCTGAATCAAGAGCATCCTGACAATAAAGAATAACTAAACATCCCATATTTTTCATGAATTTGGCCTATTTAAATATCCATATTATAAGTTTCAAGATTTTTATCTACCAAATATACGGATTTTATTTTTCTTCCTTAGGTATATTCCCCAACAACACAATGTAATGACTTATTTACTAGTAACAACTTCACTAACATAAAATTATCAATAGTTTAGTAAAATCAGAGATTCATAAAAATAAATGTTATGAGTATAATAAATCCTCTTTTTCTCCTAATATATTATTAATTATTTCAACCTCTAAATACTTTAGACGGGTAATGACAATGTTATGATTTAAATTTTTAAGACCTTTTCAACCACAATTATTTTTTTGTCTCAATTTCATTTTAACCTGTTAATTTAATAACCATAGAGAAATCCATTAAAAATTAATGTACTTAGTAAGTAGCAACTAACAAGTTAAACTAAGGAGGTTGCACCTACGCGTGAGCAGTTGCACACCTAAAAATGTTAACAACGAACAGGGTTTGTTTTTGAGAATTTTTCAAAACTCTCCAAACTATGTTTATTGATCAAGGGGATAGGTTTTTTGAGATTTTTGACCAAGACATCTTCTTCTGAAGATTGACCAGTGCTTAGTGAGGTCTTAGGTAGAGATTTTGAAGAACCATGTCTTCTTGAGTAGGTTATGATATCTGGAGCAGATTTGGTGGGTGGAGAGTCATATTGAGTCCCTTCAGAGTCCTCATCAGTGATTGTGTAGACATTTGTATCAATGGCAGGTTTTCTACCACAACCAGAGGCAATCCTATTTGATCATCGAATCTTAGAAGAATCAACGTATTTTGATTTCTTTGATTTTTTGGATTTTTTGGAAACTGGAAAGGGTTTGGATTTTTGAGTTTTGTCCTCAACGTGAGGAGGGTGTTCAGTATTCAGAGGTTGGATATCAAGAGGTTGACATGAGATTGGAATGGTTCCAACATAGATTTGGCCAATGTCAAGGGTTTTGACTGGAGATTGCGTTGCATGTTCAATCTCTACAGTGCCATGAACAATGTTGGACACATTTTGGACATCATCAACATGTTTGGTTTGAGAAAAAGATGATGAATCAATTTCAAAGTCATTTCCATGATCAGACAATGACTTAAAAGAGGTTTCAGAGGAGGATTTGTTACCTGAGTGATTGATTGGAGATGGAGGAGATGGTGGTGATGGAGAATGTTTAGGAGATTGAGAAGCTGAGGAAGACGAAAAATGAGGATTTGGAAGATGAACAGTGGAAAGGGAAAGGTTTGTTTGTTTTTACGGAGGAGATGAGAAGATTTGGAAAGAGAGTGAGTGGATTAAGTAGAGAGATTTGAGAGAGTGTATAGAGAATAGGAAAAGATGTGGTGATAGGTTTAGGTTTTAGCTAGTACTCATTGAATAGTGATTAATTGTACTTGGGAAAACTAAAAGATTAATTATGACAAAGAGAGAGAGAAAGAGTGTTGTCAGCGAGAGAGAGAGAAGGGAGATGGTTTTGTGGAAGAAGAAGAGTTTTATTATTATTTTTAAATAAAGCAATTTAAATAACACATACAATTTCTTAGGGATAAATATGATCATTTTAATTTCTCTTTTGGCGTGGAGAGAAAGACCATTCTCTGATCACAATATTTTGCTCAACAATGCTTAGTTAGGATTTTTGATAATTTTCAAATTTTCTTTGATGAAATTAAAACGATCCTCAACTAAAGGTTTTGTAAAAATATCAGCTAATTGATATTCAGTATCAACAAATAATAATTCAACATCTTTTTTGCAAACATGATCACGAATGAAATGATGCTTAATTTCTATATGCTTTGATCTAGAATGTTGAATGGGATTCTTTGATAAATTTATAGCACTAGTATTATCACAAAGACTTTTAATATTTGTATACCTTAGAGAAAAATCTTCAATTTGATTTTTGATCCATATCACTTGAGAACAACAATTTCCAGCTGATACATATTCTGCTTCAGTTGTTGAAAGTGCTATGGTATTTTGCTTTCTACAACACCAACTTTCAAGAGCTTCACCAAGAAATTGACAAGCACCACTTGTGGTTTTTCTTTCAAGCTTATCACCAGCATAATCAGCATCACAATAAGCCTTTAGGTCAAAATGTGATCCCTTTTTGTACCAAAGACCAATATTTGGTGTTCCTACCAAATATCTGAAAATTCTTTTGACTGCTGTAAGATGAGATTCTCTTAGAGAGGTTTGAAATCTTGCACAAAGACCTACTGAGAAAACAATGTCTGGTCTGTTTGCAGTCAAGTATAGGAGTGATCCGATCATTCCTCTATATTCTTTTTCAGACACATTTTTACCTCCTTCGTCTTTATCTAAATTTGTTGAAGGATGCATTGGAGTGTGTTGGAACAAAATGTGTTTTGATACACACCCTTGGTTTTGATGATAACAAAGTATTAAATGGACAATTGAGATTACTAATGTTTAAATTAAGTGTGCAGGAAAATCTTAAGAATATACATTAGCACACATGATTTATGCTCTGAAGGAACCTTATGAAAGTCTGAACATTACACTCTGAAAGAGTTCAGAAGCTAAAACGTGGTCAGAAGCTAAAACGTGGTCAGAAGCTAAACGAGTTCAGAAGCTCAAAAAGGATCAGGATGTCTACAAGAGTTCAGAAGCTTAAGAGAAGTTCAGAAGCTCAGACATTCAGATGCCTACAAGAGTTCAGAAGCTATTTGGTGTTAGTCATGAGTTATTCAGAAGATGAAGACGTTCAGAAGCTGAATTATGAAGGACTATCAGAGGCCAAATATTCAAGACCAATCAGACTTCAAGAGATCAGGGTTCATCAGAAGCAAAGAGAATTCCACTGGTCATCAGAAAGGCTACATCACTCACTCTTACTAAGCCTGATGATCTCTATAAGGACAACTAATTAAAACGGTCATAAAAGATGTGATCCTATCCTCTTTAGGAGCTAGTTGTACCTTATTACTATATTTGGACAGACAGTAAAACATGAGCTTAACTGTGAAGAAGACGTGCTCTGCTTATAGTAAATTCAAAAGTTACAGCTGTCCATTTACAACGGGATTCTACAACGTCTCAATATCTTTCTTCACTCATATATATATATATCAGAAAGAAAGAAGTTGATGACTAAGGAAGGAACAACAACTGATCTTCAAATATTTTATCTCTCAAAATTAAGTGAGAAATTGATAACTAACTAAAGCCTCTGAAGTTATTATCTTGTAATAGTTTTAAGCTTAGAAGTTAGTATTTACTCTTGCGTGAGTAATTTGGAAAAGTCTCAATCTTAGTGATTAGAGCAAGGAAGTCTCTTATCTTGTGTGATTTGAGAAAGGAAGTCTCTTTGTCTTGTGTGACTTAGAGCAAGGAAGTCTCTTTGTCTTGTGTGACTTAGAGCAAGGAAGTCTATTTGTCTTGTGTGACTTAAAGCAAGGAAGTCTCTTTGTCTTGTGTGACTTAGAGCAAAGAAGTCTCTTGCTTGTGTGCTTGAGCACTAGAATGGTAATCTTTGTGATTATAGTGAAATCCCTTGGAAGTGCAAGGGGACTAGAGTACTCTCGTTTTGTGAGGGGAACCAGTATAAATTCTTGTGTATGTCTCTCTCTCACTCTCTTATTTACTCTTCCATCACTCTTTCAGATTCAAGTTGTTTGTGTTAAGTATTCCGCTGTGCTTAAAGACTTTGATAGATACTATTATCTGGAAAAGATTTTAAAAACTTAAAACACAATTCAACCCCCCCCTTCTTGTGTTTTCTCCCACGTACCTTCAGAGTGGTCATAATTTGTGCTTCATTCATGTTATATTTCTTGAGAAGATCTTTGATATATTTTTCTTGACTAATAAAGATTTCATTATCTTGTTGCTTGATTTGCAATCCAAGAAAGAATCTAAGTTCTCCCATCATGCTCATTTCAAATTCACTTTGCATTAACTTTGAAAATTCTTCACACATTTGTTAATTAGTGGCACCAAATATGATATCATCAACATATACTTGAACTATCAAGAGATCTTGATTGTTTGTTTTTCTAAAAAGTGTTGTATCAATTTTTCTTCTAGAAAAACCATTTTCAAGTAAAAAGGTGCTCAACCTTTCATACCATGCTCTTGGAGCTTGTTTTAGTCCATAAAGTGCTTTGGTGAGTTTAAACACATGATTAGGTTTATGTTCATCTTTGAAACCAGGAGGTTGATGCACATAAACTTATTCATTTAAAAATCCATTTAAAAAAGCACTTTTGACATCCATTTGAAAAAAGTTTAAAACATTTATGGGATGCATAAGTGATAAGTGCCAAAAAGCAGTGATTTTACTTATACATTTTAAGCACTTATTGACTTGTTTTATAAAATTATTTGAAGTAAAAACCCCACTTATTTGTAAATATTAGTCTTTACTAGCCAATTATTATTTTAGCTATTTTTATTTATTTCACTTCACTTTTGTAAGTTTTTACGAGATCAATGATAAGTGTCAATTTTACTTATAAATAATTTAAATTAAGACACTTGTTAACTTAATTTGTTTAGTAATATGATATAATCCCAAAAATATACACTAGTAAAAATATGACATATTACATAAGGATTTTACATCTGTCTAAGATATGTCAGATGTGAAAAGGTATATGGAGTGATGTTTACATCTGATTACAATAGCCACATAAGTGAAAAATATATGTACAACACATTTTACATCTGATATCAATATACCAGATAATAAACTGAACGCGGTGGCAGTATTGTAATTATGACGAAAAATATATAAATTAAATCTATATCTGCTCATATATAGACTCAGATGTAAAAAGTCATGTTGAATAAAAAAAAAAAATTGGTTTTTTGGAATCAATAATAAATCAGAAAAAAAAATTGTGTCTGTAAGCAAATAATTGGAAAACGTACGCATCTTCATCTTCATCCCTCAGCCTCTCACGTGACTCACTCTCTCACTCATCCTCGCCGTCGTCACTCACTCTCTCACTCAGCCTCGCCGTCGAACTCTCTCTCACTCTGTTGAAGATGATGGAAACAAAGCAAAAGAGCAATAACTTGCACATCAAGTTAACAGATTGTTAGTTAAAGTTAGTTATGCTTAGCTGGCTCTAACTGTCATGTTTTGCCTTGTAACTGCAAGTTAGTTAGAGGATTGTTAGTTTCCATTTGTATATAAGTAGTTGATCTACACTTTGTAATAATCTAGTGTGAATAATAATTTCTAAGCTTCTTTGGCTCTCTTTTAGCCTAACTGTTTCTTCTTCTCTTTGATCAAGCTTTCATAAGCTTCAATGGCATATCCACAACGTTTTTCACATGGTATCAGGCCTCACATGGAGGTATGCCATTTTTGATCATTGATTCAGATTTCCCACTTGTTCTTTCATCTATTTTTCTCACGCAAATCTCTTCGCATTTGCTTCATTTTCTTTGATTCTGTTTCTGCGATTTCAAGTCTTGTTTCCTTGCTTTCGCGCTCTTTTGTCTTCATCATGTCTATGGATAGCAATGCAGAGAGTGTTCATGGCGCTGGTCCTTCTCATTCTCAGAACAAGGGTTATCAAAATGATACCCTTAACCCGTATTTCTTGCATTCCAATGAAAATCCCAACCTTGCACTGGTTTCTCCTCTTCTTTCCGGTCCCAATTATCATTCGTGGTCACGTGCTATGACTATGGCGTTACGAGCCAAGAACAAGATGCACTTCATCAATGGTACTCTTCCAAGACCAGATGATGAAGATCGTGATTCTCTAGCATGGGATAGGTGTAATACTATGCTCATTTCTTGGCTCAACAACTCGGTAGAACCAGAAATTTCTCAAAGCATCCTATGGCTTGATTCAGCATCTGAGATTTGGAAAGAACTTAAGGATAGGTTCTCTATCAAGGTGATGTCTTTCGTATCTCTGATCTCCAAGAAGAGATTTTTTCTCTAAAACAAGCAAAGATGAAATCTTATAGGGATAGTGATGAGGTAATCAGATTTTTGAAAGGTTTAAATGATCAATATTATGCTGTTCGTTCCCAAATTATGCTTATGGATCCTCTCCCCAATATCAATAAAGTGTACTCATTGCTTGTCCAACAAGAAAGACAGCTTGTCACTCCAATTGATGAATCAAAATTGTTGGCTATATCTGGATCACATCAATATGCTGGTAGAGGATATTCCAATCGTGGTAGAGGTTCAAAGGGAGGTAGATTCAATGCTGGAAGATCTAAACCTCATGTCACTGGAAAAGGGAACAAACTATGCTCATACTGTGGACAGACAAATCATGTGGTTGATGCTTGCTGGAAGAAGTATGGGTATCCTCCTCATATGCAACATTACCAACAAGATGGGGCTGGTAATGGAGCTGTCAACAATTGTGCTAACATAGGAGATGATGATGCAAAGTCAAGTGCCAATTATGAAGATGATAATCATGATCAAGAAACTGGGAAGTTCTCCCTTACTGCAGCACAGCACAAGGCATTATTAGCTCTTCTCCAAGGTTCAAATACATTGCCCTCTCATAGTATAAACCATATAACCACAAATACAGGTATTTTATGTACCATTCCTTTGTCAAATAACTCTGAATCAGTTCATTCTAGATACTGGTGCCACAGATCATGTCTGTTTTGATATCAAGTTTTTCCAATGCTTAAAACAAATTACTCCTATGAATCTTAAACTACCAAATGGTTCTCTTGTGACCACTTGCCTTGCTGGTACAATTATCTTTGATTAGCATTTTTTCTTAACTGATGTTTTATATTTTCCAAATTTTTCCTTTAATTTGATATCTGTACCTAAATTGACACATAATTTGCACTATTCTTTGATGTTTAATGATCATACTTGCATGATACAGGAGAGTTCATCAAGGAAGATGATTGGTGTAGCTGAAATGATTAATGGCTTGTACATCCTCAAAACACCAACAGTTAGCCTAGGCAATATTCCAAAAATCTCTTGTATTAATAGCATCAATAAGACAGATAATGTCAGTAGTTTAGAGACACATATGAATGGTGATTGTAATGTGTGGCATAAAAGGTTTGGTCACCCTTCAAATGACAAATTAATTGAAATCAATAAACATTTTCCTTCTGTCAAAATTTCCAATTCTTCTATTCCTTGTGATGCTTGTTATTTTGCTAAACAGAAAAGACTCCCTTTCAAAATTAGCTCCACTAAAGCTGCTTCTAACTTTTACATAGTCCACATGGATATATGGGGTCCTCTAGCTATACCCTCCATGCTTGGATTCAAATATTTCTTAACTGTTGTTGATGATAGAAGCAGATTTACATGGCTCTATTTTATGAAAACAAAATCTGAAGCATCCATTCATATCAAATCTTTTCATGCTTTAGTCAAAACTCAGTTTAATTCAAACATAAAATGCATAAGGACAGACAATGGACCTGAGTTTCTTCTCAGAGATTTTTATAATGCCAATGGCATTGTCCATCAATGTTCTTGTGTTGCTACTCCACAACAGAATGGCATAGTGGAGAGAAAGCACCAACATATTTTAGGCACTGCTAGAGCTCTCTTATTTCAATCTCATTTACCAAAATTTTTTTGGGCTCATGCATTTGGCCACTCTGTGCACATAATCAATCGTTTACCTACTCCTTTTCTATCTCAAAAATCTCCATTTCAAATGCTTTATGACTGTTTACCTGACATAGACAATTTAAAAGTCTTTGGTTCTCTAGCTTATGCTACTACTCTTCAGGCAAACAGACATAAACTTGACTCTAGATCAAGAAAATGTGTCACTCTTGGTTTCAAAACAGGAGTCAAAGGACACATTCTCTTTGATTTACAATCTAGAGAAATTTTCATCTCTAGAGATGTTATCTTTTTTGAACATATTTTTCCTTTTTCCACTACTAGTCATTCTAAGCATAACCAACCTGACCATGCCATACAGTCAACCATCCTTTATGATGACTTAGAAATTCTTTCTGATTCATCATTATCAGACACTCATCACAATATTGAACCCATTACACAAACCATTTCACCAGATATGCATACTTCACCTCCTCCATCCTTAGCACATGATGTCAGTTCTTCTAAAGAACTTGTCTCTGACCATAATGTAACTCCTATCCATGATTCATCTAACTCATCTATCACTCCACCTCCTCCAATTAACCCTGTCAGAAAATCCACTAGGATCTCTCACCCTCCAACATATCTACAAGACTATCATACCACCATATTAGCCAGTACAAGCCAAGACTCATCCAAGGCTACACCTACATCATCCTCTCAATGTAAGTTTCCTATATCTGATAGTATATCATATAATCATCTTTCTCATGCACACAAACACTACATACTTAACATATCCACCCTCAAAGAACCTTCTACTTATGAGGAGGCAATGTGTGATGAGCATTGGACAAGTGCTATTAATGCTGAGTTGACTGCTTCAATGAAGAACAAAACCTGGGTTCTAGTCAAGTTACCACCTCATAAGAAAGCAATTGGCTGCAAATGGGTGTTTAAATTGAAATTACATACTGATGGAAGCATTGAAAGACACAAAGCAAGGTTGGTTGCTAAAGGTTTTACACAGACTGAAGGTATTGATTATGTAGATACATTCAGCCCTGTTGTCAAAATGACCACTGTGAGGACATTCATGGCTATAGCTGCTTCTCAGGGTTGGCCTTTATTTCAATTGGATATGAACACAGCTTTCTTACATGGGGATCTCAATGAAGAAGTTTACATGAAACCTCCACCTGGCTTAACATTGACTCATCCTGACTTGGTCTGCAAGCTACAGAGATCACTCTATGGCTTAAAACAAGCAAGCAGACAATGGAATGCCAAACTTACTGAGACATTGATTGCTACAGGCTACGTGCAATCCAAAGCTGATTATTCTCTTTTCACTAAGAATACATCATCTGGATTCACTGCTATACTGGTATACGTTGATGATCTTGTCTTAGGAGGCACAGATATGAATGAAATCCACCATTTGAAAGCTCTTTTAGATAACAAATTTAGCATAAAAGATTTGGGCAGTCTCAAGTACTTCTTAGGCTTTGAAGTTGCAAGATCTACCAAAGGGATTTCACTTTGCCAAAGGAAATATACCTTAGATCTTTTGCAGGACACTGGTCTACTTGGAACAAAACCATGTTCTACTCCTATGCAGCCACATCTACAACTCCATAAATCTTCTGGCCAAGCTATCTCTGATCCTACCACCTATAGAAGATTAATTGGAAGATTGTTATATCTCACCCACTCTAGACCTGAGATTTCTTATGCTGTAAGCAAACTCAGTCAATTCCTTGAGTCACCCACTGATGTTCATATGTTAGCAGGCTTACATGTCCTCAAGTACTTGAAAACCAACCCTGGTCAAGGATTATTTTTTAGCTCATCATCACCACTCACTCTCAAAGGGTATTCTGACTCTGACTGGGGTGCATGTCCAGACACAAGGAGATCCACGACTGGTTTTTGTTTTTTCCTTGGCTCTTCACTCATTAGTTGGAAGAGCAAGAAGCAATCAGTGGTCTCTAGGTCTTCTTCAGAGGCAGAATATAGAGCTCTTGCTCAGGCTACTTGTGAAGGGCAGTGGTTGCTATATCTACTTAGAGACTTCCAAATCAAACATGACACTCCCATCATCCTATTTTGTGATAACAAATCTGCTTTACACATGGCTGCTAATCCTGTGTTTCATGAGAGAACAAAACATATAGAAATTGATTGCCATGTGGTTCGAGATAAAGTACAATCCAACATCATTCACTTGCTGCCAGTTTCATCCAAAGAACAAGTAGCAGATATCCTCACCAAATCACTACATCCAGGACCATTTCACACACTACTAAGCAAGCTTGGAACACTTGATATACATTCCAGCTTGAGGGGGACTGTTGAAGATGATGGAAACAAAGCAAAAGAGCAATAACTTGCACATCAAGTTAACAGATTGTTAGTTAAAGTTAGTTATGCTTAGCTGGCTCTAACTGTCATGTTTTGCCTTGTAACTGCAAGTTAGTTAGAGGATTGTTAGTTTCCATTTGTATATAAGTAGTTGATCTACACTTTGTAATAATCTAGTGTGAATAATAATTTCTAAGCTTCTTTGGCTCTCTTTTAGCCTAACTGTTTCTTCTTCTCTTTGATCAAGCTTTCATAAGCTTCAATGGCATATCCACAACGTTTTTCACACACTCTCAGCCGCCGTCGTGTCACTCTCAGCCGTCCTTTATCTCGATCTCGATCTCTCAGTCGTCCTCTCTCTCGATCTCGAACTCGATCTCGATCTCAGCCGTTCCAAATCGAAGTTTCTACTGATCTCTCAGCCGTTACAACACTTTCATTTACACAGGTACTGTTCTTTCACCTGGTTTCTTTGTGTTTCTACCGAACCCTAGACTCCAAATTGATTTAGGTTTTTTTTTTCTTTTTCGGCTTGTATTATCTGTTGTCATTGTTTTGTTCATTTAGTTTTTTTTTTGTTGAATTTGAATTCTTAATTGAATTTTTATTTCAAAATTCTTAATTTGATGATTCAATTCGTGTACCCTTTTGCTTTAATTTCATTTAGGTGTATCACAATTATCTCCTAGCTCTCTGAATTCAGCTATGGAGGAAGATCCCCAATCTTGTGGTGAAAACCCTAGTTATGGTTAGGATGAAAAAAATTAAAAAAATTGAATCTTTTCTTGTTTTTGATTAACCCCATTTTCTTGATTTTGATGGGTTATTAAGATTTTTGTGCTGTTGTTGATGTAGGATTGTCTCCGGAAAATGAAAGCTTTGAAAGGAACAGTTTACAATTTGATGACCCAATTGTGAAAAATTTAGTTAATGGTAAATTATTTTGGGGGATTTCTTGCACAATTCATGAATTTTTTTATTGTATTTGTGTGTGTCTAAAGATCTGATTTTGTTTTAGGACGATCGATATTAGGGTATTCTATGAATTCTCCGGATTTTATCCAGGCTATTTTAGGACTGTCTATTGATTGGTTCATATCATGCATTTTTTACAAGGATGATGTCATGTGTTAGCAACTAGTTTTTTAAACAAAAGATGTTTATTATTGTAAGCAGTGTACCACTGTTTTTTTTTTTTTTTTTTTATGTTTGATTGTTCAAGATATTTTTGTCAAGTTCTTGCTTGTTGTGTTCCAAGAATACCCTATCTTAACACTTGACTGTTTGTGAGGATGCAGGATACATCCGCGTGCTTTTGAATTGTCTTGCCTTCTCTTTATGTTTAAGACACAAAATAATTTTCCCTATTCTCTACTTTTTCAGGTGAGATACAGTTTTAATGGTTTTTTCCTTCTATTGAACTTTTTCATTTTTAAATATATATATATGGCATGTACGCATAATTTGGCTGAATTTGTGTTGCCAGTTTTGTATGCGATGCTGTGGATGGCTGGTGTGCTCGAAGACTCAATCAAGGTATAATTTTTTTCAGATGTGAGATCATATTTTTCTATTGAATATTGTAAATAATGTCAATACTTGACTAAAAGAATCTTTACACACAATTTATATATGTCCACTATGATGCCATTGCATTCACATACATCACAGTAACATTCTTATGCATAAGTTGGTCAATATGTAAAGAATTACGACATTTTCTGACTCCTTGTGATTGAGTGTTCTGAATATGATCCCATTGTTAAATAATTTTACTCTTAGAAGTCTTCTGTTTTGTGAAAGCAGGTGAAACTTGATTTATTAAACTCTTCCTGATTATTGAATGTTTCAAAATCATTTGGAACCTAAAACTTGAAAATCAGTTTGAAACTTAGGGAATATTACAGTTAGATCTTTGTATGAGAAGTATTTACAATTTAAATCTGTGGTCATATATACTTTCTCCATTCTTGAGTGTCAGCTGCTATGTGTCTGCTCCCATGACTGCATTCTATTGATTCTTTGAATTTTACATTTTTTTATGAAACATTGATTAGGGTGGAGGTTTGCTTGTATTAAATAAAAATAAACAAAATAAATGGTAGGAAGGCTTGTATGCTAATGAAGGTCATTTCCAATGGTATGATTAAATTTTAACTGAATGAATTTATCACTCAGTTTAAATGAATTTGTTCTAGATGTAGATGTTTTTCTTTGCAATGTGGATATTATGTTTGGTTTTTTTGTAGTTAGCATGATTTAAATGAATTTTGCAGATTCGTTATTAGATAAAGTTGGTTGGTTACTTTTAATTGATATGACTGCAATGTCAATTAGGATATGTTTTCATTAACTTGCATTCCCAACATAAGTACTTTAGTTCTTGGATTAATCCTTCATTGAAAACTTGATTGTGTAATCACTTTTATGGCTGTGACCTCCTTTGATTAACTCTACCTATGGATTTTCCAAAATATTGTATTAGTATTAATTTTATGATAGTGCGACAAATTATTCTGTGAATTGTTTTGATTTGTATTTTGGATGGTTGAATTGTTGTATTAATGAAATGTCATGATATATTCTAGTACTATATATTGGCAAATTGGAGTTACTTTGAATAGTAATGATAAACTCTGAACTGTATCACATGATTTTTTATCTGCTAAATGTCTGTAATATCACGGTGAGTCACCGAGATTTTTAGAAGCTACACTTTGTAGCTTTGCAAAATACGGTGGCTCGCCATGATTTTGGTGATACCAAACATGCACTAAGTGTATAATGATTAACAATGTGATTTATGTGTGTGCTTATTATTTTATATGGTTTGACAAATCTTATCTGCTCTAGATTTTATATTTTACAATTTTTTATTTAACAATGTGTTTTCTTGGTTTTTTTTGTTTTTTTTATGGTTTGTCAAATCTCTTAGCCTGTTCCATATTTGACATTTTACAATTTTTAACAGGATTGTGAGAGCGAGGAGGATATATTGGATGAAGGTGATGAAGAAAAAGGAACTTGGAGAGCTTGAGGCTCTTTTAGCAGATTTTGGAGTCCAGTCGAAAGAAAGTAATGATGGTCAAGCTCAATGAATCAGAAGGTAGTTATTGTGCAGAATTGCATGATACATTATTTGTAGGATTATGGTTTATTTTTATTAGTTCAGATTATTGATTGGTCATTTGTTCATTCATTTGTTCTACACAATTGGTCTTTCTGCATATGGACTTTTCTGGCTTTTGCCCATAGATCTACACAATTGGTCTTATAATGCGCTCAATCTCGATCTCTCTCACTCACAATCTCTCACCCATTATAAGTTTTGTGCAACAATTGAATCCCTCTTCCCCCACTAGCAATCTTTTTGTGCTGCATGATGATGTCCCGTCTTTGCAACAAATGCCCTTGGCTCCAAATTTATTCTACGATGATGCTGATGAGAAAACTTAGGAGCTAGCTAGGTTTGTGTGAAGTTACAATGGATTAGTATTAATTATGATGTTTTGATTTGTATTTTGGTATTTTGGTTGAATGTTGAATTGTAATGACATTTGGTATTTTGGTTGAATTTTGAATTATAATGATATTAAATTGTAATGACATTTGATTATAAGTCGTGATGGTATTTTGGTTGAATGTTGAATTGTAATGGTATTTTAGATTTTTTTAATTAAAAAAATGGATTTAAAATATTTATTAAAAAAACGCAGGATTTAAATTTTATTTTTAAATAAAGTAAATATTTCACATCTGGTGGACTTGGTCAGATGTAAACTGTCCAATTTAATTAAAAAAAAATTGAAATGTGTATACTTACTACATCTGACGCGAGTCAGATGTAAAAAGTGTATACTTACTATATCTCGTGCGTTTACATCTGTTTTACCGTCAGATGTAAAAACTGTTTTTGGGCAGATGTAAAAAGTGTTTTTTCTACTAGTGATAATGGCTATTATATATCAATTATGTAAGTTACATAATATTATTATTATTCTATACTATGGTTATTATTATTAGTAGTGTTTTATCTTTATAAGTGAACAAAATGAAGAGAAAGTAACAGGCGGTGGCACAAGTTCTTAAGGGCAAAGAAAAGAAACTTGCAAGTGGATTAGAAGCACCGACTTTGTCTTCCCAAACTTATAAAAGCCTGCATTGCCCATTCCATTCATTATTCACTATTCACGCACACAACAAAGAAGAGAAAAACGCAGAGAGAGAGCAGGAACGGACGGAAGGAAACGGTGGAATGCACACCAACTGTTCGAGAAATCAACCGGTGTTATTATTTCATCTCTTTTCTTCTCACTTGTGTAAAGCTACCATGGTAATGAGTAGCTAAAGACATTTTTGTTGGGATTAGATGTAGCTTGTTTATAACTATGTATTAATCTTGATCATGGCTTTATATATATGTTTTAGATTATCCATCAATATTAGTGTTATCCTTGATTTTCATCTTTTACTTTAAGATTTGAATTGATATAGACATATATTATTTGAATTAAAGAACTAGGGTAATCACTTATTAAATGTTAAATTGTAGACATAGATTTAGGTTTAATATTCACTTAGAGTATCGAAGCTTAATGTTATTTTATCGATTGACGATCCGAGACATCGGAGGTTAATAGATATAATAGATATCTCGGCGTTATCTGGACACGGAAACGTTCGACGAGCGATACGTGAAAATATTGATTGATAACTGAAATATATGTATGTTTGGTTAAGGTAATACATAGGAATTAATTAGTGAAATCTAGTCCCGACAATTTAATCTCTCTGCAGTTTAATCATCTTTTATCGCACTTTTTATGTTTGAAAGTTTTATAACAAATCATTCCAACACCCTACTTAAAACCATATAAATTGTTGAACGGCATCGATATCGCACCAGTCCCTGTGGAGACGATATAAACATACTTACTTTTGTACTTAAACAATAAGCAAGTAATATTCTTATAGCTTCTAACCTTGCCACTGGTGCAAAAGTTTCATCATAGTCTATACCTTCTTGTTGGTTGTATCCTTGAGCTACAAGTCTTGTTTTGTTTCGAGTTACCTTGCCATCTTCATCCATTTTATTTCTAAAAACCCATCTGGTTCCAATGATAGAGTGATCTTGTGGCATTGGCACTAGTTTCCATACTTCATTTCTTTCAAATTGGGAAAGTTCTTCTTTCATGGCTATAATCCATGATTCATCAATGATAGCTTCTTCAATGGATTTTGGTTCAATTTGAGAGATCATTGCTAAATTATTTTCATCCACTTGAAATGATCTTCTGGTTCTTATACCATCAGTGGTATCTCCTATGATCTGATCTTGAGGGTGATAATCCACTAATCTCCAAGATTTTGGAGGTTCTTGAGAAGGTGGTGTATCTTCTATTTCTTTTTCTTTTGATGAGATTTCCTCATCTTCATCATCTTTTTCTTTTGTTAAAGTCATATCCTCAAATTCATCAAATTTAACATGCATGCTTTCTTCTAATTTTTTTGCAGTTAGATTGTAAACTCTAAAAGCTTTGGAGGTTAGAGAGTATCCTAAGAAGATTCCTTTATCTGATTTGGAATCAAACTTTCCTAAATTGTCTTTGATATTTAATATATAACAATAGCAACCAAAGATATGAAAATAGGAAATTGGCTTTCTATCTTTCCATAGTTCATATGGAGTTTTGTTCAAAAAATTTCTAATAGAGACTCTATTTAAAATATAGCAAGCAGTGTTTATGGCTTCAGCCCAAAAATATTTTTCAACATTTGATTCATCAATCATAGTTTTTGCCATTTCTTGTAAGGTTCTATTTTTCCTATCAGAGTCTTTAAGCACAACGGAATTGTTCACACAATTAACTTAAGGCTAAGTGAAAGATGAAGGAGTAAATGAGACAGTGAGAGAGAGAGAAAGACACACAACAATTTATATTGGTTACCCTCACAAATTGAGAGTACTCCAGTCCCCTTGCTTCCAAGGGAGTTCACTATAATCACTAAGATTACAATCAGATGCTCAAGCATACAAGCATGAGACTTCCTTGCTCAAGTCACACAAGACTTAAGACTTCCCGCTCTAAGTCACACAAGACAGAGAGACTTCCTTGCTCTAATCACACAAGATCAGAGACTTCCTTGCTCAAACACACAAGCTTAAGACTTCCTTGCTCAAGTCACACAAGACAAGAGACTTCCTTGCTTCTACACTCAGCAGAAGACTTCCATGCTCTAATCACTAAGATTGAGATTTACTTGCTTCTACACTAAGCAGAAGACTTTCTTGCTTCTACACTAAGCAGAAGACTTTCAATTACTCACGTAGGAGTAATACTAACTTCTGAGCTTAAACTTATTACAATCATAATAACTTCATAGGCTTAAGCTAGTTTCTATTCTCACTTCATTTGAGAGATGTTTTCTATTACAATTCAGATCCCCACTTTATTCTGAGAGATATTTTCTAATGAAGTTCGTTAGTCATCAATTATTTCTTTTGCATATTTATATGAGTTGAGAAAGACATTGAGACGTTGGAGAAATTCCCGTTGTAAAATGGCCAGCTGTAGTCTTTGAATATCCGTTGAGTAAAGCCACGTCTTCTTTTGCAGTGAAGCTTCACCTTTACTGTTTGTCCAAAGTACAGTAATAAGGTACAACTAGCTCCTAGAGAGAGTATGATCACATCCTTTGTGACCGTTGTAATTAGTTGTCCTTAGAACAAATCATCAGGCTTGATAAGAGTAGTTGATGTAGCCCTTCTGATGATTTGGGAATTCCTTTGCTTCTGATGAACCTTTGATAACTTGGAGTCTGATTGGTCTTGAATAAGTGGCCTCTGATAGTCCTTCGTATTTCAGCTTCTGAACGTCTTCATCTTCTGAATAACTCATGACTAGCAGATAGCTTCTGAACTCTTGTAGGCATCTGAACATCTTTGAGCTTCTGAACTTCTCTGAGCTTCTGAACTCTTGCAGACATTCTGATCCTTTTTGAGCTGCTGAACTTTGTTTAGCTTCTGACCAAGTTGTAGCTTCTGAACTCTTTTAGAGTGTAAAGATTCAGACTTCCATAGGTTTCATCAGAGTCTAAATCAAGTGTGCTCTTGATATAACGTTGGATTCTCCTGCACACTTAATTTAAACATTAGTAACATCAATTGTCCATTTAATACTTTGTTATCATCAAAACTTAAGGGTGTGTACTAACACACATTTTGTTCCAACAATCTCCCCCTTTTTGATGATGACAAACATAAGTATTAAATACAATTGTTGTTGATAAAAATAAGCTATGTTGACATTAGGTTTCTGAGTTTCGCAAGCTCCCCCTAAGTCTGATATCCCATAGGGTTAGGTTTGTAAGCTCCCCCTACTTTGTATCCATAGTTAATTTTAATCAGTTTCAGAATTACTTTATTATATGACTTAAATTATTCATATTTTACTATATAAAGAACAAGGTTTGCAAGCTTCTTATTTCCATAGTGTGATAATCTTTGAATAAAGTTGCACCCTTACTCAAGAACTATCTATGAATAATAAACTTCAATTAATAAATGCATTCTCCTTGAAATTATGCTCTTAATGAAGATGCAAGATGAAGCAAATATTTAAATTAAATGACAATAGGATCGGAGGCACTAGAAACGTATACACACACACTTGGTTTGAAGGTTATCATTAACAGTTTCAGAGTTCAAAATATTTTTCAAACAGTTCAGAGCTTAAAAAAAATCTTTTCAAAAAATAGTTCAGAGCCTGAATCAAAAACTTGAAAATAGTTCAGAGCATAAAGCAAAACTTTTTGAAAATAGTTCAGAGCTCTTTTAGCACAATATTTTGAAATCCTCAAAGATCAGATTGTCATATCAAAGCATGTACCTCATGCTACTATTTTGACCACTCTCCTACGTTCTCTCTCTGAAGCACTACAAAGCCCTAAAAAGCTAAGTAATTTCGCTTCTTCCAACAATTGATTTACCAATATTCTTTCTCCCCCTTTTGTCATTATCAAAAAGAGTATAAGCAATTTAATTAACAAGTACAACGTCCAATACGGTCAAATCAGGAGTGGTTGAACGCATTTAAGACCTTGTCGGTGAAATGAGCTTATAAAAGGAGAGAAGCCTAGTCATTTTATTCACACAGAATAATCTTAGGTTATTGATAGATCTCTTGAGAAAAAAATGAAACGCTCAGAGAATAAGAAAGCAGTTTCAAAGAGAGATTGTAGAGATTTGGTTTGTGGAGGGAGTTCACCTGCTAGGTGTTATTCAAGAAATTCTAGAGGTGACTCTGATGGTTTGTTTGAAGTTGGGGGGTTCTGAGTCTCATGAGTTAATGCAACAGGACCTTTAGGATCAGTTAAAGTACCTGAATTAATAATGGTGGAGCTCTCAACATTCTTCTTTTTCTTTAGCTCCTTAGATATCTTGCTTTTCTTGATCCTCAGAGGCTCATCATCATCATCTTCTAAAACCGCCACATTTGTCTTCACAACCTTTATCTTTGCCTTGCCTTTACTCTCACCCTTTTCAGACTCAACCTTAGTTCTTACCAATCACTTCCTTTTCCCTTTCACCTCTTCTGATTCAATCTCAAAAGGTTCTCTTTGGCTTTCCAGTAGTTGTATGTACTGGTTAACAATACCTTGAGCAACAGAAGGTATGTTAATGTTAAGTCTCTTTATCATTGAATCTTCTGAGTGAGGTAGCTGTTCCAAAGGTTCTGAACGCTTCAAGACTTGTCCTGGTAGGAAATACATGTTGGACAATGTATGCACCGAGATGATAGAGGCTCTCAGTTCCCTTAACAGGTTATCTTGCCCAGCAGCCTTGATCACATCAATCACACCACACTGATGGAAAATTTCACTTAGAATCCTTGGGTAAGTGATGTGAACATTGGGCTTGGTTTGCCTTTGGATAGCATTAACATCCTTACACAAGTGGTTGAAGATATACTTAGCCCAGTTCAGTTGATATCCTTTAGTGAGATAATAGATAAAGTATCTATGATCCCAAGAAAGTTGATCAGAGCTTCCACTCCTTGGGAAGATTGATCCTAGCAAGATTCTGGCTAACAATTTCTGTGTTGGCTTCAAATCACCACTTTTGTTGCTCTCACAAGTTTTCCCTTCTTCATAACACATTTTTGTCATATCAGTTAGACATCCTGTGTTCTTGGCTTCAACAGTGCTGAAGGCATTGAATTTTCCTTCATTGGGAATTTGTAGAATACTTGCCAAATTTGATTGGGTCAGAACTATTTCAAATCCACACACCACCAACCTAATTTCTTCTTCCTTGACTTCTCTTAGGCCCAATTCAGCGGGAGTCTTGTCCTTGTTTTCAGGCTTTGAATTCCTTAAGACAGCCACTTCTTTATTGTAGTCTTCCATGGTTACTACATTGCTCCTAATCCAGAAATCTTTTACCAGCGTAGGGTAGATTGGACCATTTAATAACTTCATGTATCTAACACCTCCATTTTGGTCAGTGAAGAACTTCTCAATGTCGTGTTGATTTAATCTAAGACCTTCAAAATCAACTGGTTGTTCCATAACCAAGTTGAGTGATTTCCCTTCCATTTCGAGTGATCTTTCTCTGCTAAATAACTCTGAGCAGTTGATGATGTTGACTGCTAAATCCTTTGGAAACAAAAACGCTGTAGTAGAAGCTGATGAGGTAGAAGTTTCCATTTCATAAGTTAGGGTTTTGGATTTTCTAATTACAGAGAGAACGAAGGTTTTTCTATGGTAAAAAAACGAGAGTGTAGGTTGTGGAAGTGTAAGGAGTGCAAGTGTTCAGTGTTTTTGATTAAAGATAAAATAAACACATATAAAATTAAATCAAAAACGAAATGAACTATCATTAACTGTTTTAAACCATTCAGAACGTGTGTACGTGTTGTCTACTTAGTGCCAAAACGTTTCAGTGGAAAACACTCAAACGTTTGCAATTCATTTCCTTTTCAGAGGCTTAACCTTCAGAGGTTGAAAAATTTTCTCAGAGTCTGAACCACTTTAGATGCTGAGATCCAAAATACTTCAGAGTCTAAGAATTAATTTTTCGGAACATTTAAGATATATGTTCAGACATGGTTTTTCAAGGTTTTAATTCTGAACATTATGCTTGAATAAATCAAGTGTTCTGAAAAACATTTCTAGCCTTGATTGTTATTCCTCTGAATTGTCATTGAAACGTCAAGAATACTCACCTTGCATTGAAGCTCTCTTATTTCAATTGTAGTCAGTGTCATAGCCTGAACAGTTACTCCTTCAAGCTGAGTTACTGTCATCTTCAGAACAAGCTTCATATTCTTCATCATAAGGATCATATCTTCTTCTGTTCCTTAATGAATTTTTCTTCATCTTCTTCACCATCAGATTCATCAAAAATGTGCCTTCTGTGCACAATTGCTCTCCTTCCATTTGCAGTCACATGAGTCCATGTGAGTGGAGAGTCTATTTTCCTCATTTGTCCTGCATCCAAATAAACAATTTTGTCTTTTGGTACCCATTTGCAGATGGGTCCTAGACTGTTAGTTACCTGACCTCTATTCTCCATTTGTACCACCTGAAAGCTCTCAGGTACGAATGTTGAATATAGATCAGAAGGTGAAGCATTTTCAAATATGTTTGATGAACTTGGTTTTTCATATGTATCAGCACATGAATAACCAATTCCATTTACACCATCGTTTTTAAGAGAAGACAATAAAGAAATAATCTCACTACTGTCAATGTGTGTATTACAGAGGTCTTTAGAATCAATTGAATTCTTATAAGGTTTGCTACTGCTGGCATTCCCTTTTTCAAGAACTTCAATCTTTTCTAGAGCCTCTTGATATAAACACTTAAATTGACTTGCTTGTTCACTTAAGTGCTCACAATTAACTTTGAGCTTTTTAAACTTACGTGAACCAGCATTTAGTAGTTTTATGAGTTCAAGTTTAGGAAGTTGAGAATATACCTGATTCAGGATGTCTTGGTTAGAGTCATAACTTGATTGTTCAGACTCTGAGTCCACTTCAGACTCTGCTGCTGCTTCAGGTCTTGCTTGCATTTCAGGTTTTGATCTCCTTGGTAGCTTGACTTTCTTTTCTTCTTCAGAAAGTTTGTCCAGCTCTTCCCAGGTTGTCAATTTCTTCTGGCTAGCTATCTCTCTTCCATTCTTCTTGAATTTAGACCATCTTTGAAATTTCTTGGAGAAATTATCAAAGTATTCTTCATCAGATTCTCCCTTAATATCTTCAAGCTCCATTGCTTGCTTCCCTTTTCTGGCTGCTTCCTTGTCTCTTGCACTTGAGGTACAAACATCAGATGTTGATGTAGATACTTGCTTGTTGCTCAGATCTTCATTCATATTAAGTCCATCTTCCATTCCTTTAATGAGATCAGCAACAAGTTGATGAATCTTCTGCTTCCAATCATTCACTTGTTGAGCCATGGTGTTTTTCTCCTTTGGATCTTGACTGTCTCACGGTTAAGTAATTTACCAACAGAACCGGAGCTCTGATACCAATTGAAGGTGCGTGGAGAAAACACAAGAAGGGGGGTTGAATTGTGTTTTAGATATTTAAAAACTTTTCTAGATAATTAAATCTATCAGAGTCTTTAAGCACAGCGGAATTGTTCACACAATTAACTTAAGGCTAAGTGAATGATGAAGGAGTAAATGAGAGAGTGAGAGAGAGAGAAAGACACACAACAATTTATACTGGTTCCCCTCACAAATTGAGAGTACTCCAGTCCCCTTGCTTCCAAGGGAGTTCACTATAATCACTAAGATTACAATCAGATGCTCAAGCACACAAGCATGAGACTTCCTTGCTCAAGTCACACAAGACTTAAGACTTCCTGCTCTAAGTCACACAAGACAGAGAGACTTCCTTGCTCTAATCACACAAGATCAGAGACTTCCTTGCTCAAGCACACAAGCTTAAGACTTCCTTGCTCAAGTCACACAAGACAAGAGACTTCCTTGCTTCTACACTCAGCAGAAGACTTCCTTGCTCTAATCACTAAGATTGAGACTTTCTTGCTTCTACACTAAGCAGAAGACTTTCAATTACTCACGCAGGAGTAATACTAACTTCTAAGCTTAAACTTATTACAATCATAATAACTTCAGAGGCTTAAGCTAGTTTCTATTCTCACTTCATTTGAGAGATGTTTTCTATTACAATTCAGATCCTCACTTTATTCTGAGAGATATTTTCTAATGAAGTTCGTTTGTCATCAATTCTTTCTTTTGCATATTTATATGAGTTGAGAAAGACATTGAGACGTTGGAGAAATTCCCATTGTAAAATGGACAGCTGTAGTCTTTGAATATCTGTTGAGTAAAGCCACGTCTTCTTTTGCAGTGAAGCTTCACCTTAACTGTTTGTCCAAAGTACAGTAATAAGGTACAACTAGCTCCTAGAGAGAGAGTAGGATCACATCCTTTGTGACCATTGTAATTAGTTGTCCTTAGAACAAATCATCAGGCTTGATAAGAGTAGTTGATGTAGCCCTTCTGATGATTTGGGAATTCCTTTGCTTCTGATGAACCTTTGATAACTTGGAGTCTGATTGGTCTTGAATAAGTGGCCTCTGATAGTCCTTCGTATTTCAGCTTCTGAACGTCTTCATCTTCTGAATAACTCATGACTAGCAGATAGCTTCTGAACTCTTGTAGGCATCTGAACATCTTTGAGCTTCTGAACTTCTCTGAGCTTCTGAACTCTTGCAGACATTCTGATCCTTTTTGAGCTTCTGAACTTTGTTTAGCTTCTGACCACATTGTAGCTTCTGAACTCTTTCAGAGTGTAAAGATTCAGACTTCCATAGGTTTCATCAGAGTCTAAATCATGTGTGCTCTTGATATAACGTTGGATTCTCCTGCACACTTAATTTAAACATTAGTAACATCAATTGTCCATTTAATACTTTGTTATCATCAAAACTTAAGGGTGTGTACTAACACACATTTTGTTCCAACAATCTCCCCCTTTTTAAGAAATAATTTAGCTTTAGTGTTTAGAAGTACCCTGTCAAATTCTTGAGTTGTCCATTCAAGCTGAGGCTTTGGTGTGAATGAATCTTTGACAAGTGGAGTGTATTCTCCAACTTCAACAACTGCCCACATGTTGTTGTCTTGGGATCTTAGGAACAATTCCATTTTATCTTTCCAGTAATAATAGTTATCTCCTTCAAAGAGAGGAGGTCTAGTTGATGAGCTTCCTTCAGAGATAAATTTTGCAGGTTTCGACATTACTTCCTTCCTCAATCTTTTCCTCTAGAGGCAGTGCTATGATGCCAATTGAAGTAACAAGGTTTGTCACAAGAAAGGGAGGTTTGAATTGTGACCTTTTAAAATTTTAACTGCAAGTAAAGTTAGTAACAAACTTTGAACAATAAAATTGTTAGAATGCTCAGAGAACGTTCTCCACACAACACAATAGTAAATAACTTTAAGTAAGTGAGTTGTGTGTTAAGTGTTTTCTCAAGATCAAACTACTTCCAGCTTAACACAAGTTGATCTACCTTATCAAGGTACACTCAAACAATTATACCCAATTGACTTGAGTGAAACTTTACAAAGATTATCAAGGGTTTTGGATCTAAGTTTTAACACACCTAACCGGTTGTGAAGCTTACAAATAAATTACACTCAAGATACTCACTGAAATATAGATCCTATTTCTAAATAGAGCTTGGAGTATGAGTGAAAAAGAAGAGATTGATTGCTTGTGAGATAAAACAAGTATGAATGCTTTTGTGCTTGAAACTCTTTCTCTTCAAGTTGAACCAAACGTGCTATTTATAGATGGAGATGTTCCTTTATAGAGTAGTAGTGCAACTATTCATGTCGTCCTTTGCAAGTACAAATAAATAGTAAAGAAGGACACTTGTTATGGGAGAATGTAGCCACCCATTTTTTCAATTCTGAATTTGTTCAGCTACTATACATTAGCAGGCTGTTTTGTACCTTGTTGTTGAGTTTCTATTGGTCTAGATTACTTCCTTCATGATGTTCTTAGAGAACATAAAGTATTTGACTTGATGTGAGCTTGATATTCTTAAAGACCCTTCAAAGAGCAAGTCCATGAACCAAAATTGATTTCTTGCCTTAAATGACTTATTCTTACTGTTGTGATACTTAATTAAGTCCTGGATAAAGTTCATTCTTGTCTTGTATCAAGTTGACTTAAATAAGTGATTATGCTTATGAACACGTGAGTCTTGGGAGACCATTCTGCTATGGTCTGAGACCATTCTCTTGAGCAGTTTTTCATAAAACTTGTTTTAATTCTTTTCTTATGAGTGAAACATAATGATATTAATCCATTGCATCTCTCTAATATTAAATCACTCAAAAGCACTTGTTAGATCACAAAATGATCAGAATCAAATTAAATTAATTAAGGATGTTTGTTATCTTTAAAACATCAAAATAAGATTTTGTCTCAACAATGAGCTACCGAAAAGAAGATGCATCTTGTTAGTATAGGTAGTACCGATCCATCCTTATAAGCCTTCCATCAACTATGCAGACTCAAACCTGCACAGCCTCAAATCCCTCTTATATCGATGTGAATTCGATTTTTGTCTGGCGACCACTCCCTACGCCATCGTCAACCTCGGGTGTTACAAGTGGCAGAGCAGCACCGGCCAATTTGTAGTGTGAATCAAGATAAATCTCTCTCTCTCTCCCTCCCTCCCTCTCTGAATGTGTGTGTGAGAACACGGTTAATGAAATATATGTTAAAATTCATATATATTTTACTGGGAATGAAATTGTAAAATTGGTTAACAACACAACTAAACTTTGGTGTTACAAAAATCTTTTTCGACGTTTAAAAAAAGGTTTTAAATTTTTTTTTTACAAGAATAAAAAAGTATTGTTTACATTACACTATAAATATAACGAACAGTACCTATATTCCAATAGCATTATTTTTCTTAGAAATGTTACAATAGCATTATTTTCTTGTAGAGATTGTGTAATTGAGTATTGATAAACATCACTCTCCAATGTACTCTCTCCGGTCACATTTATAAGCAAAAAAACACTTACAATTTTGGTCACTATTACAATAGAAACTCTTTAAATTAATAATGTCAGGACCGGAGAAATTTATTAATTTAGAAAGTTATTAATTTATCGGTATATTAATAATTATTAATTTAAAGAGTTTTTAATTAATTATAATGTACATAAAACAAAAAGGCAAATTAGTCTATGCCACTTAGAATCACGTTGCAGCAACCTTGTAACTCAACGTAAATTAGTAACTTCTGTGTTCAATGTATTCTTAAGCAAGTTTGCTATATATAAATTACATGTATGTGTTAGAGTATTCAATAGAGTGTAATATTTTATTTTATTTTTAGTTTCTATGAATTATTAATTTATGATTTTCTTGGGACCGAAAATTAAAAAGAGATCTCCCGAAAAATTATTATCTTATTATTTTATCGAGTTTTTCAATTTTTTACATTGGCCCAAGTCGGGACCAGACAAATTTATTATTTTAAACAGTTTATTAATTTACCGATCGAGTATTAATTTAAAGAGTTTCTACTGTATAAGCAAAAGTTAACTACTTTTAAACTAATTACTATTGTTATTCCTAATATACCCTTACTTTTCAAAAGATGCATGTGATTTCCAAGAAAAATAAGGGTTATTTCTATAAATTTATTCATGTTTTATATTAAATTAAGAAAATCAATTACACTTAACTAAATTCCTAAAACGCCGCGCAAATATTTTTTTGTCTTATAAATGTGACCATAGGGAGTAGTGATTATGTAAGTAAATTTTACTTAATCTTTGTACAAATTGTCACTACATTGCAAATTTAAATACATTTAGGCTCTGTTTGGTTGGAAGGAAAGAAAGAGAGAGGAAAGAAAATTACGTAAACTAATAAATGAATTTGGACTAACTCTAGTCCAGGTACATTCATCCATACATTATGGGACATAACAATTATTATTAATCTTTTATGATTTGTTTAGTACTCACGAATACATAATATGATACTCCCTCCGTTTTTTTATAAGTGTTGATTTAGAATAGTAACAACAAATTAAGAAAGTGTATTTTTGCATTTTATCTTCCTATTATACCCTAATTTTAGTTCACCAATAAATTCCTATTTTTTTGCACACGCTTTCTCTTTTCAATAAATTTAATATATTATGCACAAAAAAACAAAATATATTTAATATGTTATGTACCAAAAAAAAAAACTTTAATTTTCCAAATATATAGCATTAATTAGTTTTATGAAAAAGATAAGAGTAATTGACAAAGGCTACAATTGACAAATCGTATTCTTGGACAATTAATTAGAAATGCTAAATTTGACAAAATTGAACAATTAAATAAAAACGGAGGGAGTAAATAAAAGTATCTTATCATAGTTTTTTTTTACTAAAGTATCTTTTTTTTTTTACTCAAAAATAATGATATTCATTCATTTCAATAATTGATAAAGTACATCAAATGCAAATACAAATTCAACAAAGCTAAAAACGAAAAGGATGAATCTGCGAACAAACTCACAGATAATATGATATAACTAAAGTCACCGGAATGTATATGCTTCCGGATCTGCAACATTGACGCACACATCATTGATTGAATCTGGAATTGTTTGAAGTAGATTTTTCAATATGAACTGAAGAACACCGCAACAAGACGGAGAATCACACAACGCCGTACCAAAACGACGATCAACACAACACCGCACTTAGACGACGACAACACAACAATAAAAAGAAATTAAAAACACAAACTATGTGAAAACCACTTATTTAAATAAAAAAACAACAAAAAAAGATAAAAATGGGGCGATTTTAGACCAAGAATGACCTAAAACCACCCCTTACCAGTAATGTAAGGAAAAAGAGGCTCAAGAGGAAAATGGATGAAAACTTAGGGTCGGCCGCTGTTTGTGTTGCAAGCTTCTCTTGTTACTGTGTTTTTTTACTAAAGTATCTTATCATAGTTAAATCTTGTGTTACAAAAATCTTTTTCCACGTTTAGAAAAAGGTTTTTAATTTTTTTACAAGAATAAAAAAGTACTGTTTACACTATAAATATAACGAACATTACCTATATTCCAATAGCATTATTTTTTTTAGAAATGTTACAATAGCATTATTTTCTTGTTATGTAGAGATTGTATAATTGAGTATTGATAAACATCACTCTCCAATGTAGTGATTATGTAAGTAAATTTTACTTAATCTTTGTACAAATCGTCACTACATTGCAAATATAAATACATTTAGGCTTTATTTGGTTGAAAGGAAAAAAAGAGAAAAGAAAGAAAATTATACAAATCAATGAATAAATTTTGACTAACGTTAATCTAAATACATTCATCATTACATTGTGGGACATAACAATTATTATTAATCTTTTATGATTGGTTTAGTACGCACGATAGGAAGACATAATATGATAAATAGAAGTATCTTATCATAGTCTTTTTTTTACTAAAGTATCTTATCATAGTTAAATCTTGTTTGCTGAACCAACATAAAATGATAAAGTAAACTTATCAGTAATCATAAGCTATTAAGCATGTGTTATTTTCATCCTTATTTTAAGCTCAAGGTACCTTCTTCTTTCTTTTTTTTGTTTCTTCTTCCTTCGATTTTTGTTTCTTCATCCTTATTAATCTACACATTTTTAACCTTGGGTTTTATTAATTTATTACACAGGTATAACATTTGAGTAATGTTACATCACTCAATAACGTATTAGAATTTGAGAGGTTTATACTTAACCACAAAAGCTAGCTTGAGAGTTGAGGTTTGCACTACTTTATAAAGGTTATCTTTCACTACAAGATAATTTGTCTGTAGCGACTGAATAGTAGCGGCGGTTGTTTGGAACGGTCACCGCTATCGTATTTTGAAAGAATTGTGGTTGTTGCTTTTGATCTATCGTGACCCTTTTCTATTTACCCACAATTTCACTCACATTCGCTCTCCTTTTCATTACAGAATTTGAATTTTTTTCTCACATCGATCTTCATCTTCAACTTCAATCCCTCACAAATTAACCCTAGCTAGTTCTTCAATCCCTCACTTTATCCCTTGTTCTTCAACTTCAATCCTTCACAGAGTAACCCTCTCAGATCGATCCATTCTTCAATCCCTCACTTTATCCCTTTGTTCAATCGTTCTTCCATCATCAATCGCTCAATCGTTCACAAACTCTCACAGATTCGGTCAATCGTTCTTCCGTCTTCAACCTCAACGAAGCTCGTTCAATCGTCGTCTTCAACCTCAAACTCAAGCTCGTCCAATCGTCGTCGTCATCAACCTCAAGCTCGTGGAAGCTCGTTCAATCATCGTGGTCAACCTTAGATACGATTCACAATTTCGATTCCTCAACAAGCTTCAGATACGATTTTAGATCCATTCTCTGATTTCACCTTCAAGTTGCAGATTCATTCTTCTGACTTCACCTTAGTGAAACCTTCTCCTCAAATTTCATTCAACCTTCAACTTCAATCTTCATAATTCAGGTTCATTTGGTTAAATTTGTTAATTAGGTTCACTTAGTTTAGTATGATTTTGAAATTTGGTTAATTAGGTTCACTTGGTTTTTGAAATTTCAATGTTGTTTTGTCTATCAATTTTATGCTAAGCTGAAGGTGAATCAAAAGTCTCTTGTCTCTGTATGTTAATTGAAATTAGGTGAATCAATTTTATACTAAGCTGAAGGTTAATTAGGTTCACTTGGTTCCTTGCACAACTCTGTTATAGAATAGTGTAGCTAATTGGAATAACTCTGTTAATGGATTTATGATTAGTATTTCCTTGTGATGATTCTACATCATTACTATGTTTCTGACCTATTCCAAGACTTATTTATGAGGATTTAGTATATTTTTATTATGTTTTTGCACAATAATAAGTGGAAGTTACGTCAAGTACAAGGCTGTTGAAAGCACAAGAAAAGATTTAAAAAAAGAATTAGTTTGTTAACAAATCGGTGTGTTAGATATGATTGGAAAAGATTTAGTTTTAAAACAAATTTTGTTTAAAAAAACTAATTCCTATCAAGATCCAAGAAAAACTGAAGTAAATCAACAGGAGCTGCATCTCTATATAAAGAGACTCAAGCAAGAATTTCGGAGGACAAAATTTTACGGCGAGAAACAGAAGACTTTTGGAAGAAACTCAGAGCTCCTTGTAATGCTTTCTTTCACTTTTATTGTTGTTAACTTGTGTTTAGCTATGTCCGGCTAAATCCTTATGATTGGCCTTAGGGGATTCTAATCCCGAATTATCTCGAACCATGTGATTTCTTTTATGTTTATGAATTAATTACGAAGTTAGTTTCATCAATTTTTCCTTGTGCTTAATGCTTTACATGATTGACGACTTGTGTGATGATGATAATAATTTGTTTTACTATGAGAATAGGAATAGATTATTGATCTAGGAATTATTGTAAAATTGGTTTTCACTTAAGAGATTTTGGTTTACTAATTGAGATCAAAGATTAAAGCGCGACTCCCTCACTTGATCATAAATCACCTTAGAGATTTGGGATTCATGATCAAGGGAGAGGACTATGTTACCAAGACATTGGGCATAGTTACTTAATTTAATCGATCGTGAAACTAAATTTGTAGTTCGTGAATAAACATGGAATCACCGAGATGAATTAGGATTAGATGAACCAAAAGGTCCAATCGCTTGTTTCTCTCTAAAAACCCTAATTCAATTTAAATATTTTATTTGAATCTTTTCTAAATATTTTGTCTTAATCTTTTATTTAGGCAACAAATCCAAACAAACAAACCCCCCTTTTATTGCTTTTAGTTCCTAGATATAATTCAATTGTTTTGTCAAGTTTAAAACAATCCCTGTGGATCGATAAATTTTATTACTTAACGACGACTTTAGTACACTTGCTAAATTATCATCACCTTGCACATACCATTTTCAATCTCTAAATTAGATTCTATATTATAGCTATAGAAAGTGTAGTGCAAAGAAAAAATCATATGATTTCACTGATACTATGAAAAGATTTTGCAGATAACAGTTTAGAAATGTTAAAGCATTATTTCTACACATCATATGTTTAGGCTTAACTAAAAGATTTTGAGGCTTTTTGATGTTTTAGCACTGGTTTCAGTGATACTATGAAAAGATTTTGCATTAACTAAAAGAAAATTTAAGCTTGTTGCTAAAGAGCTTTTGTTGAGTGATTCTATCGTAAAGGTATTTTATAATGTATTTTCTATAATATATTTATTTGAATTTCTAAATGTCACATAATATGTTGGGACGTAGTAGTATTCAATTATTATAAGCTGCTGCTCATTTAGACGTATTCAATTATTAATTGTTGGATATAATTTGGTTGAGTAAGTTAAAGTGTTAGACTGTGATCCTAAATCAGCTACAGTAGTTGCAAATATTGAAAAGTGTAGTTTCTAATTATATTTATTTTGTCTTCATAGTTATAGTTTTGAAGCAATGGATAAGTCGTGGATTACACAGCCACAAAACTCATCTGAGTATCGTCAAGGGCTCAATGGATTCCTATATTTATTCAAGCTTGGGTAAAAAGTGGAAGGAGTACCGGTCTTTTTTATTCAACAAATATTATGATTGGTCTCTTAGTGTTGAACAAAACATAGAGAATTTCCCGGGTGAAGTTACAAAAGATCATTGGGCAATGTATTTGGAATATAGATTGCATCCACACACTATGGTAATATCAATAATTTGAATTATTTTAGACTTTGTTCTTAATTTTAGTGTTTTGATTTATTGATTGTTGTCTAATCTAATATAGAGGAAAGCAGATCAAAATGCAAAGAATCGCCAAAAGCAATGTATTCCCCATACGTTGGGCCGAAAGTCATTGGCAAGAAAAAGGGATGATATGGTATACAATTAAATTATTACATTGTATCATTATTAGAACATTATTACATTGTATAATTATATAACTATATGGTGCAATAATTTAGGAAAAACGAGATGGGCGGACCTACAGCAGAGGGGACATGTATGAAGTCTCTCACAAGAAGCGGAACGGGACATATGTTAATGACGAGGCTCGAAAAAGAAATGTATGAATTTTCTGTTTTCACATTTCTGCAATATTTGCAAGTGTAATTTCAATTTCTTCTCTGTTTTTATGAAGTTATGTGACTGTTCTGTAATTTCAATTTCAATATTTGCAAAAGCATAATGAATAATGAAATATAATAATGCAATATCATTTGCAGGAAGAGTTACAAAAAGAAATCCATGCATCTAATTCGGTGAATCAATCATTTGTGAAAGTGTTTGGGAAAGAGCATAATGGGTATGTTCGAGGAGTGGGACTTGATGTAACACCATCTCAGGTGTTTGGACATAGCTCTCGTCATTCAACATCAGTTGCGGATGCAAAAATAGCCAAGATGCAAAGTGAAATTGATGCGCTAACTACACAAGTTGCTGAAGTTGAAGAGCTAAAAGCCAAAGTTGCTGAATTTGATATATTGAAGGAACAAGTTGCTTTTATCATGGCTAATATGAAAGGAAACCATGTAAGAAAATCTCCTTGTTTCATTATATAATTTAACTCTATATTTTGCTAGATGCGTGTCCAATTTGGCTTGCTTGTTGTTCACGATCGACATTGATGCAATTTGACCATACTAGACATTACCTTGTTGCATTTATTTCCATCTTCTGAAAATTGGCAATACCTTGTTTTGTACATAGACGCAGTTAAGTTTGGAATATTGGATTTAACAAGAGGTCAACAGAAAAGCTCCTCCTTTAAATTTCAAATATTTCGTTGAGGCAAAAGAATTATCAAAGTTTATCTTACCATAGTTCATACTTGCTGTTGGCTATATATGACACACATCTATTTCATTTATAGCATTAGATTACCTAATCAAGTTAGAGCATAAATGATGTGAATATGGGAACATGGTTCTGTATTTGTTCTAACCTACAAGATAACTAGTAATAATAGTGGTTTTGCTGGACATTAGAGTGTATATTAAGCAAGGTCTTAAATCACAGTTTTAATAGTGGTTTTGCTGTGATATTTCGATGACAGATAATTGCATTCAAACGCAGACATGACCCTTAATTGTTGTTGTGGCAACGTCAAAAACACTATGTTGCAGTCTAAGATCATGTTCTTTTAAAGCATAACAATATGGATTATGAAGATTGCACAAAATGAGAGATTTAAGAGTTCGCGACATACTAGAATTCATCACTTTTTCCTAAACCAATTGCATCATTGAAATGATGACTTTGCTTACAAAAAACATGATGAATCACTATGCCAAGAAATTTTCTAAGGGGCACTTGAATAATCTTAGATAGTACTACTGTCCAAAGTTTCCAACAAAAGGGATGTCCATAGTCTCACAAAATCCACCTGGTTAGCTAAAATATTATATTTATGTATGTAGTTCTTGATTGTAGTTCGTGAATAAGACTCTTCCATCATGTTTCAGCTGCAACTTCATCCATCATAGACACATGTGTTTTGGTTTCTTTATTGTTTGTGTTTTGATTTTGTTGCAGGATTTATTGTTCAATGATATGCCGGTGGGGGATCGTGCGGCTTCATGCGACACAATTTAAACACATGTGATTGGATGTGTTAGAACTTTTGTTTTGTTATATATTTTAGTTGTTTAGACACATATATTTTGGATGGGTGTTAGAAGTTAGAACTCTTGTTTGTTATGTATTTTACTATATTAAAGAGGATGTGTTAGAACTTTTGGTTTATGAATTTCAATTAATGGATGAAACTTTTGTTATAAATTAATTTTGTTAGTATTTTTTAGTTTCAATATTAGTCATTCAGTAGAGAAGAAAAAAAAGGATGAAAAAAGAAAAGGAAAAAAAATTAATTGCGGCAAAAAAAGGCCAAAAAATTATTTTTAAAAAAAAGGTGTAGCGACAGTTTCAAACCGACGCTAGTTCAAAATCAATTTTAAATGATATACTCCCTCCGGTCACATTTATAGGCAAAAAAAACTACTTATGTGGTGTTTAAGGAATTTAGTTAAGTGTAATTAATTTTCTTGATTTAATATAAAACATGAATAAGTTTATAGAAATAACCCTTCTTTTTCTTGGAAATCACATAAACCTTTTGGAAAGTAAGGGTATGTTAGGAATAACAGTATTTATTAGTTTAAAAGTAGTTAACTTTTGCTTATAATAGTGACCAAAATTTTAAGTGATTTTTTGCTTATAAATGTGACCGGAGGGAGTACAACAGTTCCAAACCGCCGCGAAAAGGGTTCAAAATGCACTCATTAACATATTGCAACGGTTTTAACCGACGCTAATACATTACGACGGTTTGTGTGGCAGTTTGGAAAACTGTTGCAGTATAGCGTCCCGACGCCAGGATTACCAGCCTTTGCAAAACTGACGCTAGACAACGTTGCGACGGTTCAAAACCGTCGCTACAGCTATTCAGAACTGTCGCAAAACCTAGATTTTGTTGTAGTGTTTGTCATATCTCTAGTCAATGTGGGACTTCTAACACACCCCCTCACACCCAACACTATTGAGCTTGGTGCGTGGAATCAACAACAATGGATGGCCCAAATATGAGAGGTCTCCACAACAAATAACAAATGGATCTAGGATAGACTCTGATATCATATTAGAAAGGTAAAGACAAAAATGTTTTCATTGATAATCTTCGTACAATCAAATTACAAAGGATAGTATATATACAATAAAACTGCAGCTGTCAATATTGGTGCAAATAAGTGTCCAGCTGTC
This sequence comes from Trifolium subterraneum, assembly GCA_951799995.1. Classification (NCBI taxonomy): domain Eukaryota; kingdom Viridiplantae; phylum Streptophyta; class Magnoliopsida; order Fabales; family Fabaceae; genus Trifolium; species Trifolium subterraneum. The sequence continues at coordinate 43,416,515 of OX637464.1, forward strand.
AAGTTTTACAAAATTCCAAAATCGTTTGATATGTTATTGAGATGATCAAAATTAACGGTTTGCATCTTTATATATATATATATATATACCACAGAAGGAGCCTAATTGATTTCCGTGAGTTTAACTCAGTTGGTAGGGATGTCACACTATATATGCAGGAGCCCGGGTTCGAGCCGGAAAACTTCCAGTCACTAGACTACACAAAAAAAAGCGCCTAATTTAGAATATGAAATTTGGTAATTAATAATGTCCATAAAAAAAAGGCTAAATTGTATTTTTGACCCCCTAAATTTTAGAAACTTGCAATTTTGGCCCCTTATGTTTCAAAATAGCACTTCTGGCCCCCTAAGTTTCAGAAAGTTGCGATTTTAGCCCCCTATGTTTCAAAATAGCAATTTTGGCCCCCTAAGTTTCAGTAGTTGTGATTTTGGCCACCTATGTTTCAAAATAGCACTTTTGGCCCCCTATCTTTACCTCTTTTGCAAAAGGTCAATTTTGATCGAGTCAAAGTTGATGTGGCAATTCACTTAAGTGACTCAGCTGCCACGTCAACATTTTTTTGTAATCTTATAATTAAAAAACTAAAAGAATAAAAAAAATAAAAGGAAGTCACGTGCTTTAAATTTATTCTTTCACTAACACACATATATAATCTCAAATCCTAAAGAATTAATCTAATCCTTCGTGACGTTTATTCAAAAGGATTTCTCACTATACGTAAAAAAAAAAATAACCTAATCCCAAATCCAAAAATAGGAAACAATGGAAATTGGAAATCCTTCGTGCTTTTTGTTATGTCATTTTGATTATGTTATTTTAATTATGTAATGACTTCTTGTATGTAATGACTTGATTTGTTATGTCATTTTGATTTAGAAAAATGAACTTCTATTTTGAATGTAATTTCTTATATGTAATAAGTTTGACTTGTTATGTCATTTTAATTATGTTATTTTGCCTCTGCAGTTTATACTTAACAGGTTTATATATTATTATGTCACGTCAACTTTGACTTGGTCAAAATTGACTTTTTGCAAATGTGGTAAAGATAGGGGGTCAAAAGTGCTATTTTGAAACATAGAGGGTCAAAATTGCAACTTTCTGAAACTTAGGGGGCCAAACATGCTATTTTGAAACATAAGGGGCCAAAATCGCAACTTTTTGAAACTTAGAGGCCAAAAGTGCTATTTTGAAACATAAGGGGTCAAAATTGCAAGTTTCTGAAACTTAGAGGGCCAAAAATGCAATTTAGCCTAAAAAAAAACTAACATAAGAGTGACTTCAATCTTTAATAATCTGCAAACCCCTTAATTCAATAATATATGGTAATGTATTACTCATTGGTTATAACTTATAAGTACAAGTAGTATTTGATGAATATAAAACACTAAAATCTTCTAATCGTCCTTCTCATCATCGTTAATCTCATCAAGAATCACAATTAACGCTACTATGAAAGCGTAATCAACATTGGGATAAACCTTAACCATGAAATGGTCTTTACCAATCAAAAGACTCTTAATAGTGTGCTTTTTGTGCATCTGCAATAACAATAATGCCACAAAATTGATCTTTGATTAGTACTATAAATCTACGTACATATATACTTAATTGATAATTAATAAACTAACTAAAGGAGTTTTAGTTAAATACCTGGGCAACAATGTTGTTAGATTCACCAGCATAAACAATGCAAGATCGTTCTAACCAACTACCTCTGACTTGAAAGTCACAAACATCTTCTTTTTTGTTACCAGCTAGAAACACGTCTAATTTAGTCTTATACTGGATTAGGGACGATCTTTTTAATGTAAATACAAGATCTTTAGAATCTGTGCTTTCACCCCTAAAAGCTTCCCATCGATCATGCAGAGTTGCTATCTGAATCAATAAAACATAAAATCATACGGCTTAATTAACCTTTCAGAAAGGGAAAATGTTAATACTAGACATTAAACATTACTTATTGAGCTAACATATGGTTAAATTTTGTTAATATTTGGTGTAGATGGGAATCGAAGATTTGAAACCTCTTCCTTATCTTTCAGCTTTCAAACTCCTCCACTTCAACACCCAAATTACCCTTATATTTATTGAAAAGTAGAGACTAAAACTACATCTAAATGCAGATTCTGTTATGGAAATGAAAAAAAAAAAAAAACTCCCTAATAATATTAGTAAGTGTCTCATCGTTCAATAAGCTAGCTTATAATTTTTTTGAGATGCTATTTTCAAGTAGCGGGTGAGGTTATAACTTAAAGTTTTTTAAATTTTATTCCATTTTTATCTTGTTATTCTCATTTTATACTTACTAAAGATAAACTTACGCATGACAGAAAAATCCATTTTCTAGACACTTTAATTTTTATTATGGTAAATTTTCAACTATGACCTGTTAGCTTTTCAACCATCGACTATAAGTTAGCTTATAGTTTTTTACTGAACCGAGCCTAAAATCTAACTATTAATTTTTAGGACAAAACTTAGGTGCATGTATGGAAGTGAATGTATGGAAATGCAGGTAAGTTTTGTCCTAATTTTTATTGATAAATTATATACCAGAAAAAAATTAGTATAAAAAAAATAAAAATAGTAGAGAGAGATAGAGAGAGAGAATAGAACCGAACCTTGCGACGTAGGGTGGTGACGGGGTTACCGGAGGCATCAACCAAGACACGGCGATCACGAAGAGTTAACAGAGAACCCTTAACTTTGAAGACGATATTGCCGTTAACATCAGTGACGGCGAAATTTCCATCTGAAACAGACATAACCTTTTTGACAATCGTCAGATCTAACGGATAAGGAGCACAGTATTGAGGTCCGATTATGGTGGTTGGGAGTGCCGGCATCGGTGGCGCAGAGGCAGAAGGTTGATAAGGATAAGCCATGATGATAGATCAGAGTCTTGTTTGTTTGTTTGATAAATATCTATGTGTGAATAATCAATAATTGGATTGGGAATTAAACTTTGTGTTATATAATAATTTGAACTTGATTTGATTGATTTTTATATGAATAGGTAGGGAAGAAGAAGATTAGTATGAAGGTTCTTTAATGTTGGAAATTAGCCGTGTATTTTTTTCTTATGGGTTAAGACTTTAAGATATTATCATTATTTTTGTTCCGACACTAAGATATTATCTTTAATAAATTTATAGTACAGTTCCATTATTTACGGTTTGGTACGGTTTTGCGATTTGGTTTAGTTTATCGTTTTAAATTAACAGTCCTATTTGTGTGCGTGTGTATAAAGTAGCATGTGCACGCGTAACGTATGGAACAGTGATGATGATTAGGAAGAAATAGAAATGGTCAACAAAATAACACCAAAAAAATTGTAGGAAAATATTTTGTCGCATAGAGGTAGTTCACATAATTTTAGCAATTGGATTCAGAAAAATTATTCATACTTTAATAAGCAAGCCAATCTTATCTGCCATGGGTGGGAACATAACATTTAAGTAGCAAAGTTTTAGGCACGAAGGGGGTTTGAATTATGTTTATTTAAATATTTAAGTCTAGCAAACACAAGACTAATTAGTATGTTACATTGAAAGTAAGATCGTTTTAAGAATGATCTAGCAAATATATAAAGAGAAATAATGACCAAAAGTAAAAGAGTAGGGAAAGAAATAATCAACACCACAATGTTATCTTGGTTCGCCCTTAATCTTTGGGTTACGTCCAGTCCCCACTTCCAATGAGTTTATCCACTATAATCTCCTGATTTTACAAATCCAAGATTACACCACTTCCTTAATCTAAACACAAGATCAAGTTTTCTTTAAGCTTCTAAAGCTTTTATCAAATCCTAGTCAACCTTGACTATCCACTCAATTAATAATTACGTATTAACTTGAGTGATTTACAAATATGATTGATTTGATTCTAAGCTAGATTGAAACTTAATACAAATGAGAAGCTTAGAGATACTGCACTCCAATGAGATCTGAGATCTAATAAAGACTAAGGCCCCGTTTGGCCCGGCTTATGTTCTACTTTTCTATTTCACTTTCAATGAAGTAGATCAGTAAAAAATTATGTTTGACCTTATTTCTCCTTGCTTTTGACTTCTTTACTTTATTCTCTATTTATTTTACGTAGAAATAGGGTCAAAAACAATTTTTTACTTTCTTAATTTTTTAAAAAAGAAATAGAAAAGTAGAAAATAAGTCGGGCCAAACGAAGCCTAAGAGTGACTTAAAAAGAGCTTTTAGCAAGATGTGAAAGCAATTGATTGTTAAAGACTTGATAGCATGAAAAACTCTTGTTGTTTCTCTTGAATCTGAAGGCTATCTATAGATGCAGTTGTATGTGTGAGTCTTGGCTTCCAATTAATCCAATTTAGAGATGAATATAGCCGTTACTCAGCCTTAGGACAAAATCTGCAGAAGCTTCAGTTTCTCTAATCAGTCTTGAAGCATTCTTGCATTTGTTTTTCCTTGAGCCTCAAGAAGACAGAGATTTATGAGCTGGATTACCTTCTTAGCATTCTAACTTTGTTGTGAGATGTCGGTACATAGTTGTTTGATGTTGCAGAAGAGGACACATGACAGTTGGAAATGATTCTGCAAAATCTGTGTGGAGTTTGGTCTTGAAACAGTCTTGAAGCAGTCTTGAAACATTCTTGCAGAAAATCAAGATAAGCAAATATGACTCCTTTTGTCTTCTTCTGTTATGTAGTTGTATCATAGGCTTAAGGACATCCTAAAAAGGTCTTGCAACTGAAGAAAAAACAGTTGGAAGTGTTTAGGCTCTAGTGTGGCTAAAGTGTACTTCCTCCGTCCCAAAATATAAGTAAAAATTTGTCAACAAAAGTGAATGTATTTGGTCCAAATATTTAACCAAATACATCAAGTTTCTTTGACTCACTTTTGCTTATATTTTAGGACGGAGGGAGTACTTTTTTATGACATGTTTGGAAAAGGAATGTCCCACTTGTGTACTTGGATTTGAGCTTTATTTTTCTTTAAGATCGGAGATTCTTGTTCTCTTCTAATTGGTCTAAGTAGAAGGTTCATCTTCTTTTATTGGATAGAAAATCATATGTTCAAGATGTAGTATTAAAAATATGACATAACATGGTATATGCCATTAAATTGATTCTTTCAAAATAGATTAATTTTCTGTACATATTTTCTACACTTCTCTTTCATAAAGTGTTTATTTAGTTTATCCTTGGTTGACTTATAAAGTTGGGAAGCACTTATACCAAACTGTGCCTTTAGTCAGAAACCAAATCTAGGTCGAAAGAACATTCTCAGATTGTTCTTGATTTTATGCAGAAACATAAAATAATGATGTCTTTATTGATTTGAATTTGTTTTGGCTAAAATCACTCAAACACACTTGGTAGATGACAAAATGATCAGAACCATTTAAAATATAATTAAGGATGTTTGTAATCTTTAAAACATCAAAAGTGGATTTTGCTTCAACAAACATAGGTATGTCGTCTCCCAAAAAAATTCCTCTGCCTTTTCACTAAAACTCCCATGCGCCGCCTTCTTCCCGAAAAATCCAAACCTCCTTTCAGCCATGTAGAACTAGTGGGTGGTGATGCGGCGAGGGTGTTTTTCGTCAGGTCTGGGTTCTACGACGGCGTCTGGCAGCCACTGTAGCGTCGGCATAGAGGTTTGTTTGTTGTTTACTGCAGGATTAGATTAAGGTGATTTTACTTGTTCGGAGTTGGTTTCCGTTCAACTGGAATGTGTCTTCTTCTTCTTCTCCGGCTATTCACCATAATCGGACCGGATGCATCAGTGATACTGTGTTTTCTCCGGCGGAAGTGGTGTGATGGCATGGATCTGGAGGTTTATGTGGTTTGATAGTGAGATCTGAATGGTGTACTCGTGGTAGTGGTTGGAGCTGCTGAGGTGAGGTGGTGGTGGTTGGAGGTGATGAGGTGGTGTTGTGGCGGTGAGGTGCTCAGATATTATTGGTGGTGTTGGATATGGCGTTGCCGGTGTGTGGTTGATGTCGTGCGTGATTGGTTTTTTATGATAGTACTTTGATTTGCAGACTCTTTTTGAGTCTATGATGATTTCCAAATCTTTTGAGATTTACAGATTTCTTTGTATTTGATTGACCTCTACAGCGTCGTTGTTGACTATTTAGAGGCGGTCTACGAGCTGAGACTCATCTGCCTAGGTTCTCATTCTATCGGTGCCCCATCAACTTTTGATTCAAGGACCTTTTTTTGCATTCTGACAGACTGCTCACTTTTGATTCAAGATGGGAGTTAGTGTCTAGTGATATCTCTATGGGTCGAGTTGATGTCTTCTTTGGTCGTCTGGAAGTTGAGGAGTGTATTTCTAAGAATGAGATTAGAAATAGACCTCTATTAGGTGGTGTTTATTTTGGTGTTTTCATTGGTGTTCCATTTTCACAAGTCGAAGCCATAGAAGTAGCATCAAACCTTTATACCATTTTCACTTATAAATACCATTTTGCAAATATCAGTTAGGTGTGATTTCTTCTAAGAGTTTTCTTGAGAGTGTCAATGTGTTCTTGAGAGAAACACAACAACCATTTATCTTTTATCTTCTTCAACGTTCATCATCATGTTTGGTGATTAAAGAGTTGAAGATAACGTCCATGGTAGTCCATTCCGATTGACTTTTGGGTTTAATCAAAGTTTGGGAATTCGTCAAGGAAGAACTAAGTGGAAACTTCAAGCGTTGTTCGAGGTAAATGTTCAAGTTCCGAGTTGGTGATAGATTCTTGCAATTTGATACTCACAACAAGGGATAGTTGAAGATAGAAGAAGCCGCTTGGGGATTGATCTTTGTGAACATCAAGGTTGAAGGCTTAGAGATTTCAACATCAAATTTGAACGGTGTTCATAATTTGTTGTGTATTGTTTCTCTAACCTTTGTATAAACTCATTCTTAATGAAAAAGTTCCCCATGGGGACGGATATGAAGGAAAAAGTTCCCCCGAGAGAAGTTTGTGGATGGGGACGAGATTTTATCCTATGCCCCACGAAGACTCATTCCCCGAAAACTTTATTAAAATAGCATTTATTTACTTTATAAATTAATTTTAATTATATTTTCACACAATATGTTTATACATTTGTTTATATATGATGTTTATTAATGTCACAAAACTCACAATAATATTTTAATTTCTTTTATATTTTTGTTATAATTAAACTTTACTATATTTTTTACAACTAGTTTGATTGAAAATAATAGAAATGTGATACATTTTTTTATGGTTGATGGAGCTTCGCAGAAACTGTGGAAATCCGCTGGAATGAAATTGGAGGAAGAATACTCCCCAAATACGGAGATGGGGAACATTTAAATTTAAATTAGTAAAATATTTGGGAACATCTTTAAAATTTAAAGAAATAGCGGAGACTAAAACTTGCATGGCGTAGTATGTGGCATGCTGGACAAATTCTTTCTCTTGGATGTAGGTGGAGGATTGGGAGTGGGGATAATATTTGTGTTATGCATGACCCTTGGCTGCGTGGGAATGCTAATAGATGGGTGCCCTCGCCTCAACCTGCAAGTGTATATCAGTTATCTGTCAGAGATTTGTTACACGAAAATTATAAAGCATGGAATATAGCTAAGGTTCGAAACTTGTTTTCAGGGGATGTAGCGGAGATGATTCTAGCAACACCACTTGTTAGCTCGGTCCGTGGGGATAAAGTGGTCTGGGAGGAGGAAATAAATGAGTGTTATTCAGTGAAATCCGGTTATAAGTTAACTATGCGTTACATAATAGGTAGCGAGTATCATGTAGAGGGTAATTGGAATGGTATTTGGAAAGCTCAAGCCCCGCACAATGCACTTCATTTACTTTGGCGCTTATGTAGAGGATGCCTCTCGACTCGTTATCGATTGTTGGAAAGGCAAGTGGAGTGTACTCTTAATTGTCCTTATGTATTGAACATTTAGTAGTTAATGAAATGCAGTAAGTTTGTTTGATTTAAAAAAATAAAAAAACTACATGTATAAAGATTTAGTAGGACCAAAACATGCCAAAATAATTTATATAGATGAAAAATAAATTGTAATTTTCTAAGTGCTAAAAACATATTTACCCTTTTGTTCAAAAAAAAAATTTAACCCTATATAATTCAAGAGATAAAATAAATAAAAAATTAGCACTAAGAGAATGAAATCAAAGAGATAAAATAAAATAAAAACTTAAAACGTATAAAAATGTATGGAAGGAAAAAAGTGTTGTACGATCAACTCAACAATCTCACTAATTATTTTTAAAAATAAATATAATAAAATAAGATAAATACAATAAAACGATTATATACTTATATATAAGAATAAAATATATCATAGCAATATAAAAATAAGAATAAAATAGTCAATTCTATAAAAAAAAAAAAAAAGCAGAATAAAATAGTGAGCAAAAAAAAAGATGAATACGCACAAAATAGGAATATAGAGATAATAAACAATATCTTTCATAAAAAAATATAAACAATATACTACTAACTATTAATAATAATACTAACAATATAATAATAATAATACAATAAATTTAATTGCTATCAAATTTACCAAATTATCCTAAATATTCCTAATAAAATTTCTAATTTCTTATTAAAAATATACACGGGACCATTATTTGTGACAGATAAATAGAAAATTGAATAATTTGTCATTGATAATTATAATTAAATTTATTCATTTAATAAATTTTACAAAACATGACACGATAGTTTCACTTATATTTTAACAACATTATATAATAGTTTTTTGAATATTTTATTATAAAAATAAATTTTCTACCATAATATAATGACAAATTTCACACTACAAGAATACATCAATATTTTGACGGATTCAATATTAAGTTTGTGGCCGGCTAGGCCGTCAGTAAGTTTGTGGCCGTCTAGGCCACCGCAAATTTAAAAAAACGGCCACAAAATTTTAAAAATATTATTTGTGAAAAAAGCGTCACCAATTTACCGGCGGCCAAAACGGCCGCAAAATAAAGGGTGACAGGTCTTGGGACTCGCAGCATAAGATACTGACGGCCTAGACGGCCGCTAACTTGAAGCAGATTTAAAAAAAAAAAACCGTTACATTTTGCGGCAACTTGCAGCAGATTTTAAAAAAAAAGTACAGTTGTACTTTGCGACGGTTTGTGCCGCCGCTAACTTGCAGATTTATAAAAGTTTGTACTTTTGTTAGAAAAATAAAAAAGTTATTATTTTTTTATATAATAAAAACGAAAATTATTATATTTAAAAATAGAAAAATGTTGAAATTAGGTATGTGTGTTGAAAAATAAAGCAAATACGGTTGATCCAAATTATATATGTTTTTTTATATAAGTTTTTTGTATTATATAAAACTTTTTTTTTTGGTAGAGTGTATTATATAAAACTTAACATTTAATAAAAAAAATACATATGCATAATATAAGTGTTTTTTCCGTAAAAAAAAATATAAGTTATTTTTGTCAAAATAAAAAAGCAAAATATAAGTTTTTTAAAACTAAATATTTTATATAAAACTTAAAAAGAAAAACGAAATATTTAGTAATAAAACGAAATATTACTCCCTTCGTTTCTTTTGAAGTCTCTGTTTAAAATAGTAACACCAAATTAAGAAAGTGTATTTTTGCACATTATCTTCCTATTATACCCTAATTTTAATCCACTAATAAATTCCTATTTTTCTCTTTCCAATAAATTTGATATATTATGTACAAAAAATAAAAGAAAAAATTTAATATGTTATGTACCAAAAAAAATAAAAAATAAAAAAACTTTAGTTTTTCAAATATATAGCATTAATTAGTTTTTTTTGAAAAAGATAATAGTAATTGACAATGGGTATAATCGACAAATCGTACTCTTAAAATACCAAACGGACAGTTAAATAGAAACGCTAAATCTGATAAGTTAATTAACTAACTTATAAGTTATTCACTATAAATCCATGCACTATAAGCTAGTTTATCAACTACATGCTATTTTATTTTTATCATACAAAGCCTTAATTAGTTTATTTGATTACTTTTCCATTAGACTATTTTACATTAAGAAAAGAGTTTTTTTTTTACTCAAAAAAAAGATTTGAATATATATTAATTATCTTTTAATATAATAATTATATAAAAGTTAGCTTCTTTTTTTTGCAATTAATATGTATTTTTCAAAGATATTATTAATTTTGTTAGAAATAAACTTTAAGGAAGGTCTACTTCACTAGTGGGAGTTATAGGACAAGGAAGAGATTAGGACTAAATCTTCCACTACGCCTTATTATTCATAACACTTCCCCTTGTATGTCCATCGAGGATATGTGTCATTAAAACTTTACTAAAAAAAAAGAAATAGAGGGAGTAATAAATAAAACTTATATAAAACTAAAATATGTTATATAAAACTTACAAGAATATGCATGTTCCAAATATATATATATATATATATAGTAATTATTTAATCAATGATATATATAGTAATTCTTTCATGATTGGACTCTGAATATAAAGACATATCTCATCGGAAACCTAGTTTTAATGAAAGAGTTATTATGAATTTAACTAAAACTACGGATTTTGACTAGAGATTTCGAATTTTATCAATTCAACTGTTCAATATCACCTGATTGGACTAACAAACATATGAGAAAAAGAATTTTGATGATCGGACTCTGAATGTATAGACAGATCGTGATAATAGTTTTGTCCGACCCCTAGTTTTAATGAAAGACTTGTGAAGTTTCACTAAAACTACGTACGAATTTTGACTAGAGATTTCAAATTTTATCAATCCAACCGTTCAATATCACCTAATTGGACTAACAAACATATGAGAAAAAGAATTTTGATGACCGGACTCTGAATGTATAGACAGATCGTAATAATAGTTTCGTCGGAAACATAATTTTAATGAAAGGGTTGTGAAGTTTGACTAAAAAACTACGGATTTTGATTGGAGATTTCAAATTTTATCAATCCAACCGTTCAATATCACTTAATTGGACTAACAAACATATGAGAAATAAAATTTTGATAATCGGACTCCGAATGTATAGACAGATCGTAATAATAGTTTCGCAGGAAACCTAGTTTTAATGAAATGGTTATGAAGTTTGACAAATGCTACGGATTTTGACTGGAGATTTCGAATTTTATGAATCCAACCGTTCAATATCACTTAATTGGACTAACAAACATATGCGAAAAGAAATTTTGATGATCGGACTCCGTATGTATAGACATATCGTAATAATAGTTTCGCCGGAAACCTAGTTTTAATGAAATGGTTATGAAGTTTGACTAATGCTACGGATTTTGACTGTAGATTTCGAATTTTATCAATCCAATCGTTCAATATCACTTAATTGGACTAAAAAACATATTTTGAATTTTGTGACCGTCCTGGCCGCCGCTAACTGTTACCAGCGAGGTTTTTTGCGGCCTATCGTGGCCGCCGGTAAGTTGGACACTTTTTTCAATTTGTGGCCGATTTTTCCACTTTGTAAAGAATTTTGGCAGCCACTATATTCTTGTTTTCTTGTAGTGTCAATTTTGGCACGGGCATTAAACTAGTTGTCTTCTAAAATGTGAGTTAGTTAATGTATTTTTACTATAAATTGGCATATTAAATTGATATATGTAAATAATAATGGTAAACTCACAAGTCTTATCCCTATCATAAGTTTTTTTTTTGTTTGAACGTCCCTATCATAAGTTTTTTTTTTTTTTTGAGGACTCGTCCCTATCATAAGTTGTATCTACTATTTCATGTTTTCTTAGATGATATATATGCCAACAAAATAGACAGTCTCGTAAGGCTCATATTTCTAAACTTATATTAAAAAAAACTTTTCTTGTGTGTGGTTGATTAGAGTGATCCTTTTAGCAAGTGTACGGACACAAAGCATGATATCATTCATATATGGGGACTTCACTATGCCATTTTGCTTGTGCTGTCTCTTTAAAAGCTTTAATTTGTGATGTTATGGCTCCATTTTCAATTCTTTTTCAACAATCACCATCAATTCTTGTCACAGCAAAAACGTGAAAAAGGATTACACGAGGTTCTTGTGTGCCACTGTAATAATTTTCAGTCGTCCGATTTTGAGTCAAGGGTAGAGATCGTTTAGTATTTTTTTTAAATATAATATAAGTTGTCCGATCATAAATAGATAGTTAAAATCTATTACACTGAAAAACTATGTACTTTTTAAACAGCATGAAATCCTGATCAAAAAATATTTCGTAAATGTGATTAAGTCATTTTTTTTTTACCTAATTTGCTTTGAAGAATAAATTATGAGAGAAAAAAGATGCTTAACTAGAAACTGAAAATCATCATGCCATAATTGCAAAAGCGAAGTTAAAGTTGTTTTATGTAATTTTACTAACTTTCTCACTTTACTAAGGCATAGGATGCTAAGCAAAGTTCAAATAATCAACAAATATGAACATAATAAAGAATTGATGAGAAAGTTTTAAATTGAGGTTGCATTGCATGAGATGTAGTTGTGAACCGGAAAGATTTCTCAAATCACAATATGACAATAAATTTGATGTATATTTTTTTCTTCGATAATTATAATAAATATGATGAATATGAATCAAACTCAGTAACTCAAAGTTTATAAGTGACAATCAATTACACCGTGGTAATTACGGTTACAACTTATATAGGTTCTGTTTGGTAAAAAATTGCAGATAATATAAGTTAGTTTATAGCGGATGGGTTTATAACGGATAGTTTATAAAAAATTGCATTAACTAGAAAAGACGCCGTAGCAAATCATGTATTTTCTTGTAGTATAAGCTAGCTATTAACTTATAGCGAATAAGCTAGCTGATTGAATTTATAGTGTTTGGTAAAATTAGCGGTTGAACTACCTTATAAATATGAAATGACATAAAAAAATATATGTTTAATTAATATTTAATTATTTTCAAGTAAGATGATAGGGGTAAAATTGGAAGAAAATATGATAAGCTATAAGCTACTTGAAATAGCGTTTAAAAAATAAGTTATAAGCCCGTGAAATAAGTTATAAGCTCTTTTTAAAAACTGTTATCAAACGGGGTCATGGTGGGAGTTCATACTACTTGGTGTCATGCTCATGGTGATGTGGTTACTAAGTTGCGTGCTATCCAGGACACTTCCATTCGTTTTAATAAAGAGGTGTTTGGTAATATCTACAAGAATAAAAGATTATTAGAGGCAAGAATTAAGGGCGTGCACATTCAACTCGATTCTTGCAATCCTCAGACCTTGTTAATTTTGAGAAATTTCTTCAACAAGAGTACAATAAAGTTCTTGCACAAGAAGAAATGATGTGGTATCAAAAATCAAGGGAGAAATGGGTCAAGTACGGTAACAAAAATACTAGATTCTTCCATGTCCAATCTATTATTAGGAGCAGGAGAAATAAGGTGGTTGGCCTTAACATAGACGGTGTTTGGTGTACAGACGAGGAGGTTTTAAAGAACAGTGCCCTTTCTTATTTCAAATCTATTTTTCAACAGGGAGATTCTATTAATCCTTTTAGTTTGCAGTTTGACTATTTCCCTCAAATCACTACTGACTTATTCAACTGTCTGTCTTCTCTGCCTTCAATGGATGAAGTCAAATCAGCTTTGTTTTCTATGGACTCATTTAAGGCACCTGGCCCCGATGGTTTTCAGCCTATTTTCTTTAAAAAGTTCTGGCATATTGTGGCTCCTGATGTTTTTAAGCTCATCTCTACTGCTTTTATCTCAGGTACTATTGCTTCTAAACTTGCTGAAACACTTATTGTTCCCATTCCTAAGATTAATGATCCCACTACTTTGAAAGACTTTAGGCCTATAAGTTTATGCAATGTCTTACTTAAAGTGATTTCCAAAATCATTGTACGACGTATTAGGCCTTACATGAATAGTCTTGTAAGTCCTTTTCAAAGTAGTTTTATTCCTAGTAGAAGTACATCTGATAATGCTATTATTGCTAACGAGATTGTTCATTACATGCATAATAAAAAGGGGAAAAAAGGTCATCTTTTATTTAAAATTGATTTTGAAAAAGCTTATGATAGGGTGAATTGGGATTTTCTTAAGCTTACTCTCCAGGACTTTGATTTTCCAATATCTATCACTAATCTTATTATGAATTGTATAACTGCTTCTTCCTTGTCTTTGAAGTGGAACAATGAGAAACTTCCTAGTTTTTCGCCTAATAAAGGCTTGAGACAGGGAGATCCTTTATCTCCTTATCTCTTTGTTCTTTGCATGGAGAAGTTGTCTTTAATGATTCAAGAGAAGGTCAAATCTAACCATTGGAAACCTGTTAAGATTTCGAGACATGGACCTGCTATCTCTCACTTATTTTTTGCAGATGACTGCCTCTTTTTCACTGAAGCAAAGTCCTCCCAATCTCGCATGGTTAAACAGGTTCTCCATTCCTTTTGTCATGCTTCAGGCCTTAAAGTGAACATTCAAAAATCTAGATTCATGGCATCTCACAATATTTCAAGGGTCAAGGTGGCTAAGTTCGAATCTATTGTGCTTTTTAACCACAATTCTCATCTTGGAAAATATCTTGGCTTCCCTATGCTTTCAGGAAGAATTAAGAATTCTGACTTTTCTTTTATCATGGATAAAATTAATGGTAGGCTTGATGGTTGGAAGAGTAAACTTCTCAGTAGAGCTGGCAGGGTTACTTTAGCTCAATCTGTTTTAACTTCCATTCCTGTTTATACAATGCAAAACCTTTGGCTTCCTCAAGGAGTGTGTGACAAAATTGATGCCTCTGTTAGAAAATTTATTTGGGGAAGCAATCATTGCCATTGGGTGAATTGGAATACAATTAGTCAGCCAAAATCTAAGGGAGGTCTTAGTATTCGTTTAGCTAGACATTCCAATACTAGTCTTCTTGGTAAACTTGTTTGGGATCTCTTACACCAATCTGATAAGTTGTGGGTGAAGCTACTCACCGAAAAATACTTAAATCAAAATCACATTCTTAGTGTCCCTAAACGTCAAGGAGCCTCTTGCATTTGGAATTCTATAATCAAAGCAATAGAAATTTTGAAGCCGGGTTTTAAATTTAGAATTGGCAAAGGTGAAGTGTCGCTTTGGTATGACAATTAGCTTGATGATGGTTGTCTCTGTAATTTGGTGCCTTATGTTCATATTAGCGAGTCTACCATGCTGCTTCAAGATATTTATCATCAGGGTTCCTGGATGCTTAATTCTTTAACAACTGATATTCCCATTCATATTCAATTGCAAATTCAGAGCCTTTTCATTGATGCAGATTCCTCTGACACCATCATTTGGGGCCATTCTAATTCTGGTACTTATTCAGCTAAGTCAGGATATCATTGGATTTCTCTGATTGCTAACTCGTCTTCGGCCTCCTCTTCTACTTATAGTTGGACTTGGCTTTGGAAATCTAAGCTTCCAGAAAATATTAAGCACTTTTGTTGGTTGGTTCTTCACAAATGCCTTCCCACTAATGCCTTCAGGTTTATACGGCACTTGACCACAGACCCCTCTTGTAAAAGGTGTAATTCATTCGATGAGAATCTTTTCCATTTATTCAGGGATTGTCCCGATTCTACTTCTATTTGGGATGCTCTTCTTTTCTCTTCACAGTCTTTTTATTCAACTACTGAATTTATGAATTGGTTTACCATACATGCCACTTCTTCCAATGGGGTTCTATTTATGGTAACTTGTTGGTTTATTTGGAAGTCTAGGAATGATTTTGTGTTTAATAATAACAGGTGGATCAGGTGGCATTGCCTTAGCCAAATCCACTGCTCTGTTGACACTTTTTTGCAGGTTTTTGATTCATCCCAGTTGCAGAAGCCGTTACGACATGTATCTTGGGTTGCTCCATTAGGAAACACTATCAAGGTCAATGTGGATGGAAGCTCTCTCAACAATCCTGGTAGAGCCAATCCTGGTAGAGCCGGCTTTGGTGGTATTATGCGCAACAATATGGGCAACTGGCTACTCGGGTTTTCTGGTTTTATTAGGATTGCTACTAGCTTACAAGCTGAGCTTCATGCCATTTACAATGGTCTTTGCTTAGCAATGGACCAGGGTTTCAACAATGTGATTATTGAATCGGATTCTACAATTGCAATTGGTTTGATGAAACATGGTACCTCTCCTCTCCATCCTTATGCTCCTCTCATCAAGAATATTAGACAATTCCAAAACATGGATTGGACTATTGCTTTCCATCATACGGCAACGAGTGTGCAGATTGGCTTGCCAAGAAGGACGCTACCTCAGATGTCTCTATAAAGATTTGGCATAGTTGTCATCCTCAGCTTAGTCATGTTTTGTTAGCTGATGCTTTAGGCGTTGCTCGCCCTCGAATCTAGTTTGTTTTCTGCTTTTCTCTTATTTCTAATGTATCAAAAAAAGAAACATAAGTTTTGGTGCAAATATCCGTAATAACTAGTGGAGAATGAAAAACTTACATAACTTTTTTAGTACATTTTCAAAGGTTTCATTTTAATTGATAATATTCGTCATGAGTTTCACATCAAAGAAATTAATTAAGATGAAACTAAAAAATGATTTAACATTTTTTCTTATTTTTTGGTCAAGAGAGATAACCTTTTCTTATTATTCTTGCATGGGGATATTTATCCAGCATATGAGGGTTTTCACATCAAAGAAAAATCTTATTAGTGAATTGAGTGAGAGAAATGGAAACATATACGAGTTAGTGAATTGAGTGAGAGAAATGGAAACATATACGAGTTAGACATTGACTACTCCCTCCGTACCACAATATATGTCACTTTGTCATTTTTACACATATTAAGAAATGTAATCATTGTTGTATGAAAAAGAGAAATTATAAGTTGATTTACAAAATTGTCCTTCATTTATGGTATTGAAAAAATAAATTGAAGAATTGAAACAAGAGAGAGTAATAAATAGTTAAGGGTATAATAGGAAAAGTTGCATTAAATGCTTCCTTGGTAATGTAAAGTGACATATAATTTGGTACAAATTTTTTCCTCAAAGTGACATATAATTTGGTACGGAGGGAGTAATACTCAACCCTTAATCATTTTTATCAACACACTTCATAATGATATATATGTCATTGTTCTCTTGATTATGACACAATCAGTTTTTTCAATCCATGTTTATCCACCATAATATTTGCAAAAACCACAACGACATTAAGAAATCCACTAACCAAATATCCTTTAAAGTTTCAATGTTTATCCGATCCTAACTCCTAAATTACATTCTAATACTAGTTTTGGTTTTGGTAAAAATTTGACTTTATAATTCGACTAATAATGTTTAATTTTTCTGGGACAGTTAAAAAATGGTCAATATGTTCTATAAGCCTTAACTTAATTAGTAAAAATATCGAAATTGTTAAACCGGACATCGTGACTCGGGTTCGAATATGGGATCTCACAATAATACGTGAGTTTAATTTCAGTAAATTACCACTTCATCTAAGACAAAAGAAAAATGGTCAATATAATCTCGCATAATTAATAATAATTTTACTCATCCTCATTTTTTTCTAAATAAATATATTCTCGTAAGTCTCATGACTCATCATCATGTTAATGTTGGCAAAAAAAAAAAAACAAGGGTGAACACTATAGTGATAATAATAACAAAATCTAATATGAATATATGTTAACGGATCGGGAAAGGAGCGGTGAGTACTTTACGACTTTAATTCTCATCATACAAAATCTTCCCCTTTTCAATCTTTATTCCCTGCTTCGGAGAACATTATTCTTCATCCTCATTTTTGCGGATCACCCACAGTTCTCGCAATGATTTATCAAACTTAAAATAATAAAATTAGTAGTAAAAAAATAATAAAATTTAATCATAAAACAAATACAAAACTTAAGACATTATTATGATTCTCATGACAAATAATATAAACATCATATATAAATAAATTTATATATATATTGTGTGAAAATATAATTTAAAATAATATATAAAGTACTTAAATATACATTTATAAATTTTGTTATAATAAAGAATTAGAACATGAAGTCTAGGACGGGGATAAAATCTCGTCCCCATTCTCAAACCTCTTTCTGAGAAACTTTCTCCATCATTGCCATGAAAACAAAGTTTCATCTTCGGGTTCTCGAATGGGACAATCCCCATGAAAATCACCATTTACACATCAAATTCGGTACTACAATGTACCTTATTAGGTGTTGTTGTCATGATGGTGAAGAGGGGCACATGAAGAACTAACTCAATTACAAAATGAAACATAAAAGAATATAGATTCTCTTAGCTTCCATCATTGATGTCATGATGTGTGTTCATGAGTTAGTATTGAACGTGCCCTGCTTCTCCATCTTGTTCAACATGCACCTTTTTTTTCTCTCAAAGCCACTTCACTTCTTTGACAAAAGAGGAAAAGGAGAAAACGAAAAACAAAGGAAGGTTCAACAAAGAGGTGAACTTTGTGACTTGCTTGCTTCTAACAAGGAGGCAATGAGAGTGTTTTTAAAGGTGAACAAAGATATGGGAAGAAAGAAATGGCTTAGTTGAATGTGGGGTCATTGAGTTTTTATTATTATTAAACCTCGGTCTCTAATTTCCAATGAAAAAGGATCCGATAATTTAGAGTTCGATCACAAGGTAACTAAAATTTTGTCAAGAATTGAGTTTGTGACGTAAAGAGATGTTATAATTCTAGAACTAATAACACCTCACCACTTATTAAGAATTATGACAAGCTAAATTTAATTAAATGCAATTTACATTTTATTTTATGAAAATAAATAAAAATATATTTGGACTGAATTTAATTAATATTAATTGGTCTTTTTTGTTTATAGTTTGAGAATAAAAAATTAAGTTTTTCTTATAAATTTGGACCGAGGAATTACACAAATAAACACTCACACGGTAATGAGAAATATAATGTCTCAAATTTAAACTTATTCCTCACAGCTAGTAACAAATAACAAGAAAAAATCTCAAGAGAATCTTATATTAAATTAAAATATAAATTATAAAGTATTAAATATAAAATACTAAATTAATATGCGCAATAAAGTATACAATAAAAGGAAAAAGATAGATATCAAGGTGGTATCCACTTAGCTCCTTCATAATAATAAAGTGGTATCCACTCGCGGCATTTTACCTTCGACGGCTCACTTTTGTGTTTCTGATTGTGGAGCGGTTGAGACGGCTCATCATTTATTCATCTCCTGCAGTACTTTTGGTTCTCTTTGGGCATTAGCATATTCGTGGATTGGCATCACATTGGTGAATTCTACTTCTATACGTTATCACTTTGTTCAATTTACCTTTTTCAGCAGGTGGATCTCGGTCGCGTCGTTCCTTACTACAACTCATTTGGCTTGCTTGCGTTTGGGTTATATGGACGGAAAGAAATCATAGACTTTTCAGAGGCTCAACATGCAGTTCTCATCATCTGTTGGATAAGATCAGGCTTATTTCTTTTAGGTGGTTGAAGATGAAAAACACAACTTTAGCTTCAAACTATCATAACTGGTGGTTTAATCCTTTACTCTGTTTGGGCCTTGTATAATTTGTTTTTGGTTTCTTATCATTGATTCTTTGTAGACCGTTGTAAACCTTTGTAGTCTACCTCGATACGTCTTGTGCTAAGAAGACTGTTCTTAATATATATCTCATTTATATATCTCATTTTGGCTTGTTCAAAAAACAAACAAGGGGGAACTTACATTGCTTAATACTTGTATTCTTTTTCATGGTCACATAACAAGAGTTTGAAAGTTGAAGTTGAACTCATAGTACAAGCGTTGTAATTTCTATTGTACATGTTTTAATTTTAAAAATGTTCAACAATATTTATTAACAATGTAACAGTTTTTTTACACATACACCTAATTATTCTTAAAATACCTACACAAACAAACACATATCATGGTGAAATGTGATTGGGAAATTACATAATGCAATAGTTATTAACATCAAAATGTAAACTTTTCAAACAAAAAAAAACTTCAAAATGTAAAAATGAAAAAAAACTTATGCTTCAAATTTGGAAATTTTCTAATATTTTAAATGTGTTAACAAATAAAGTAGAAAGAACAAAGCTCCTTAATTGCCTCAGGTCAAATGGACTAGTTTATCATCGCTCATATATGACTCATATCTCACCGTGATACATATATGAGAGTGAATATAAATTATTTCTGAGTATAAAGTTAAAACTTAATTGTCCACAAATCATATCTCAACTATTAGAAATATCGAAATTGTTAGTGTCGGGGTTATTAGGGTTCGAACTCCGGTCACTCCACTTTGTGTGTGAGTTTTCAATGAATTTGTCATTTCGTCTATCAACCATAAAAAGTTAAAGTTTAATTCATTAACCACCACATAACTGCCAGAATTATTGGTATTGGCTTAGGCTGAGTATGCTTCATTTTAAAATTTCAGGTTCGATTCTTTCTGACGCAAAGTTGGATGCCAAAATTATTGGTTGAATACAATTTGCACAGATTGCAGCATGCCTTGATTTATCCATAGGATTAATCAGTGGCAACATCTATATGAAAATCACAAAAGAATCTTATATTCTACCCATTTCACTTCATCAAACTAACTTTAATATTTTTAATTTACGCATTATGTCACGTTATATTCAAGGTTTTAAAATCGCAATCACGACACATCCGTATAATTTGCACCCATCACTTTATTGGTCCATCTTGGACCAATGCATGTAACTACCATAGATATAATATTAATATATTCTGACGACTGAGATTGAAAGTTTGTAACCTTGTAGGACATTTTTACAAGGACAAAGATGTATGTAAATTGGACCAGAGGCGTCTATGCCCCATGGCCAACATGTGTCATGGCATAGGGCCTCACAAAAATGGGGGCCTAAAAAAAATTATAGGGTGGTAATATTAATAAATGATGAGTATAAAACGAGGGATAGTAATCTTTCAAACGAGGGATTGTGGAGTCTAAATATTTGAGGTTTTCTTATTCTAAAATGAAAGATTCTAAAAGATATTGTTCTGAATAAAATTTTTAGATGTTTTATAGTTAATTGTTATAATATAGTTTTATCAAATGGAGATATTGCGATAGAGATTGTTTTGTTTATGAAAATTTTGTTATATTAGTGAAAACATGATTATTTTTTAGTGTTATTGATGTTATTTGTAATTTAAATTAATGACAATTCTTTTGCATTTTTTTCGTTTTTCTTTTATTATGGCCTATTTTTAATAAGTTCACGGGGCCTCCAAAAACTTAGAGACGCCCCTGAATTGGACCTTACATGATTGTTGTCTTTTTAATTATATTTTTATTTTTTATTGGTGTCGTATTTATGATTTTAATCATGGCTGTGAAGAAGCTATTAATCATGGCTATGAAGAAGCTAAATTAAAATGTGTGTAGGGAGCATTTAGGTGCATACGTAAAGAAGAAAAAAAATTCGTGTTGCTCTAAAATTCTTAATTAGTAATCACATAATTAAAAAAAAATTCTCTTAGTTTTTTTAAAGTATTATAATATATAATAAGGATTTAATTGATATGCACAGACGGTGTAAAATAATTTATTTTACACTGTCAACCAATACCAACCATGTTTTCTGCCACTTTATCCCACTTTCTTGACATGACATGGCAAAATGATGGTTATTTATTGGACGATGGTGTAAAACTATTTTACACTGTCGGTGCATATCAATTAAACTCATATAATAATTATCTAAATATAGAAAATTAATTATATAAATTTGTAAAGTTAAATTAGGCCCGAGCATCGGTCAGATTTGGGCCGAAAATTATAGAATCGATAAAACCACAATTATTTAATTTAGACGTAATTTTGACTATCTACATCTTTGGTTTGCTCGGGTTTCGGGCCGTGCGGGTGGCGGGTAGAACGAGTCAGTTATTACGAGTTCGATTGAAATTTTGTTTATATCTAAAACTCTATTATCTAAAAATTCCCAATTAATTTTCAAATAGTTCAATACCTCATATACATAATGCAACAAATTAAATGATAGAAGAAATAAATGAAAAAACAAAGAGGGCGAGTGTTAGTAGGGATGGCAATCGGTAGGGTATGGGTAGAGTACCATAGTACCCATCCCCATACCCGCAATTCGAAAAAATCCCCGTACCCGTCCCCATAGCCGCGTGGGTAACAACTTTTGTGCTCGTGCCCATACCATATGGGTACCTAAGTACTCATACCCGTACCCGTTACCCGCACTTTTGTTAATAATAAATCGTTCAATTTTAAAATATCAAATCGTTTTAATGATATTAAAAAACTTTCAAAGAGTTTAATGTTGACTTGACTCATGAAATTTATAAACAACCCAAGTATCAACCTCATGCTAAAGTTCATATCTCTGTTGAATTATTCGTACATGTTTGTATTATATATGAACCTAGATAATACAAACGCAATGTGAATAATTCAACAGAGATATGAACTTTAGCATAATGTTGATACTTGTTTGTATTATCTTATAAATAAACATTATTATTAAAAATGTGTAATAGTTTAATAGTGTTGTATTTTTTTAAAATTGATATACTTATATTATTATATAATAATATAAATAAAATAAATAAATATATAGTATGTGGGTATGGGGCGGGGTGGGTACTAAGGTACCCGTACCCACACCCGCACCCATACCCGCTCATTTTTTGCAGGTAATTACCCATACCCATGCCCGTACCAAAAATGCGGATTTTTACCCTACCCATTGTGGATATTTTTTGCGGGTGCCCACTGGGTATGAGTCAAATTGTCATCCCTAAGTGTTAGCCTGTATTTTCGACATGCCATAACAAATGAAGAATTTTGTGTTGTTTACCAAATTTCAGTGTAAACAGCGAGATGCAATTACTTTGTTTTAAATTTGTAGATCTAAATATAGTAATAGATTATGTAGAAGAAAAGTGAAAATTAAAATAGATCTAGAATATTAGAACATCTTTCACATTTGCTTCATCAACGTATTATAAACTTATAAAATATAACATTTCTCAGCAAAGAGTATACAAGATTGAGGGAGAGAACGAAAAAAATAATTTAATTTTCATCTCAATGGTTGTTCGGTCGATTTTGATTACGAAGAGATAGAATTTTAGAGACCTGCACCAGACCAGATGATTCAATATGTTGTCAGTTATATCGATTTCGAGTTGGGTCGCGGATTGATGTTCACCCCTAAATAAAATATGTAAATTTAAAAATGTTTTTGAAATTTTATAGGTAAACGAGTCAGTTCGTGAACCAAACAAGTCAAAGTATATAAAGTTTGAGTTTAGCACATTTAATTAACAAACTTAATTTTTAACTCAAATTCGACTTATTTGGTTCATAAACTTAATTCAACAAATCAATTATCAAATTAAATTTTCTAATTGTGTTCGAGTTGGTTCTGTTCATTATCAAGCCTAACCGTATAATTAATTAAGCACAAACTCGTAAAAAAAAAAAAAGTACTCCTACAAACTCTATTGTTTTCCAGTTTAGCCAATCTCGTGGTACGATGACTGACAATATGCTGCAAATGGTTTAACACCATCATACTTTATTGACTTAATTTTGATAATAAAATATTTGGAGGGAGATTATTATGTTGATGTGTGTATAATGGTGGAGTATATTGTAACCGGACAAACCTATAATAAGAGGTCATTTGGATTGGTCCAACATGAGCCAAAAGATCTTTTGGTCCAAGCTAAACGGACCCTTGGACTTTTTTACCAATATGCCATACTTTGAAAAAAAATTCCTAAAATGCTACACTTTCAAACTACACTTTCACTATTAAAATTTTCATATTCATTAGTGTTATAGGGCATGGCCGTATTCTATGGTACTCATTTTTTTAATTGTTTTTTAATTGCAAGCCAGACCATGTGGCGGTATATAGTACATTTTGTTTATTGTTTTTTGGTCATGGTCATAATGGTGTTGCATTGTAACAAAATATCTCTGATATATTATGAAAAAGTGACATGTGCTTATATGTTTTTTCTTTTACATGATATATGCATAAGTTTTTTTAATGGCAAGAAATATATGTATATGTTTTTTTTAAGATAGATATATGTATAGCTAGGTTGCTAAGGTGTGGGTACAGTACCGGTACCTGATACAAATATTGGTTTATAAAAATTAATGTATGTGTATGAGTATAAATTAAGGTACGGATACGTATCCGGTACTAGTAACTTATAATTTATGACTGGTGATTGATAGCTTATAGCTGATAAGTAAATTGTAGTGTTTGGTAAAATTGCCGGTTCAACTAGAGGATAAATGTAAAACGACGTAAAAGATATTATTAGTTAGTAATAAAATATATTTTTTAAAAATTTATTTAAATTTATTAATTTATATAATTTATTGCTAAATATATAAATTAATAAATTTAAGGGTAAATTTCGATCCTACTTTTATAGCGAGTTTTGATCTTCGTCCCTATAAAAGAAAATCACTTGTTTATATCCCTATAAAAAAATTTCTTTTGTTTTGAGTCCTTAACAGGCAAATTTTTGACATTTTTTTAACATAATATGAACCTATATAAGTTTAACATGATATATAGACACATTTTGAACATAAAAATGTCATAATATTGACATTAAAATGTTAAAATTTTGCCCATATTAAAAATAAAATTTTGTAGAAATAAAAATAAGTGATTTTATTTTACAGGGATGCAAATCAAAATGCCTAGAAAAATAGAGACCGAAAACATATTTTACTCTAAATTTAATTATATATTTAGAATATATGTTTAAAAGCTTATTTAAAATATATATATTTAAAAGCAAGCATATATTAAGAAAAAAAAAATTAAAAAAGTACCATAGTACAGTACCGCCACATCATGTGGCACAACTCTATGAAATTTTGAAAGTGTGACATTTTAGGAAATATTTTTTAAAGTGTGGCAATTTGGGATTTTTTGTTTTAAAGTGTGGCATATTGGTCAAAACGCCACACATTTGTGATATATCGTGGATAATTGAGGTATAATACAGTTGACATGTGCTGATCTTAATCACTGTCTTAAAGACAAAATTATAAAAAAAAAAATTGGCTTAAAATATAGTTTTCATTCTTTATTTTAAAAACAAATGTTTTTGTTCCTCTGTTTCATTTTTGTTCTTGTATTGTAAGTCCCAACTTCAATTGGGAGTCAATTTTAATGATATGATTGTTGTTGCGGTTAGCTGGAAAATAATAACCGAAGGCGTGTAATCACTGGACTAAAGAATTATTCGCAAATATTACGCACGAGAATATCAACAACCGGTTCTTCTCGACAATAAACATGTTAAGGCTATCAATACACGAGAATATCAACAAGGTAGATAACTCAGACACGGCAAGAGTTAATAGCATAAGCCTTTTCTTATGTATCGTGCATAAGTCATTCACAGTCATCAGATGATTTTACACGTGTAATAATCATAACTGAAGAACTTTCTATTTTTGCTTGCTTAATTTCGGCCACATTTTATATGCAATTCGATCACCGATTTCGAAAACTAATACAGGAAACATTCATAAAATCGAAAGACGATCAAAACGGTATAAAGAACGTTGAGTTTCGTTAATTATTGAGGGAGAACGAACCAGGTCAACGAACCGGTCGTCGCGACCCGTTTCTATAGAAAATGGGTGAGGAAGATGATGAACAGTGACGTGCCTCCAAGCCCGCTCTCACTGGCGGCGCGTGCGGTGCCAAGGAGACTCCAAATTTTTTTATTGTTTTTACAGAAAAATAGTAAATAATTTTCTGGAAATTTTGGGACCAGTTAGGTATTTTTCTGAGACCTGGAACTATTAATAAAATTTTCCCAAATTTTATTTAGGGTATTTTGAATTATTTGGAACAGTTGGGGATACCTCACTCTCTCTGGTTTTATATCGTCTTAAAAATTTAAATTTATTTCACAATTAATTAAGTTGATTTAAAATATGTAATTTCGTCTGTAAATTAAAATCAAGTTAATTGGGTTGGAGTACTGATAAGAGGAGTAGTAGACTTTTGTTTTGAGAGAGTGAATGACTAATTGAGTGTTGAAGTACATCTAAAAATTAAGTACATCGAATGATTTTGGAGAACAACTCTTTGAAACCATTTCATAGCAAAAATGGTTTCATACCGTTATACACTGAAACCATTAGTCTAGTTAAATGGTTTCATGGCGTTATACACCGAAACCATTATTATAGTTAAATGGTTTTTTATGAGCATTAGTGACAATATGTTACTGAAACCATTAATCTTGTTAATTGGTTTCAAGATGTTATACACTGAAACCATTTGTCTAGTTAAATGGTTTCATACTGTTATACACTGAAACCATTAGTCTTGTTATTTGGTTTCAAAATGTTATACACTGAAATCATTAGTCTAGTTAAATGGTTTCATAGCGTTATACACTGAAACATTATTTTAGTTAAATGGTTTCATATGGGCATTAGTGTCAAGATGTTATACACTGAAACCATTGTTATTAAGTAAAACATCACATAACCATTTTACAAAATCATGCTACATAAAGCAAAAAATCATATAAAGCAATTAGAGTTAGTTTAGTTGAGAAAAATTTAGATAGTATGCATGAGATATTGGATTCGATCATTTTTTTATTGTAAAGAAAAAAATCCATATATATATATATATATATATATATATATATATATATATATATATATAATTAATGTATGGGATGTTATTTATATTGTGATTATGATTGATAAAACTTAAAATTAAATTGTATGTTTGACAAGTAGTATGCTTTATATATACATGAACCATTGGTTATTATGTTGGGCTTCGAGGGGGTGTTTGACGAAAATTAATTAAAAATAGATTCTTATATATATACTTCAAATGAACAAAAGTTATTATTTAATTGGAAACAGGGAGCGTGCTAGAAATTTGGGAGGCGGTGCTCTAGAAGTTTGGAGGAGGGAAAAAAATTGGGGGCACGCTAGAAATCTGGGGGAGGAAAAAAAATTGGGGGGCTCACAAGAAATATAGGGAGAAAAAGGAAAAAAAATTGGGGGTGCGCTAAGCAAATGTGGGGAGCGCAAGTAATGAGGTAGTATATGGGGGGCGCGCAAGTAATGGATTGCCTAATTTTGGGCTTGGGCTGACTTTTGGTGTAGGAAGCAAATATGCTGGGTGTAGGAAGCAAGTTTATGCATGGTACATAAGTTTGGGCTTATGCACCATAACCACACCCCTCAGACACTAGTGAATGTTCGTTTGTTCTAGCTTTAAAGAAAAGTATTGTTTTTCTCCAAAACCAATATCAAGCAATGCCTGTTTATTTATTTAACATCTCTCACTTTCTTAGTCCAGATCCACCATATTTGAATAACAAAAATGAGAAATTCTAGGGAAAAGAAGTTAGCAAAGTACACGATCAGCAAAAACAAGGATAATTAATAAGGTTGTTCCTATTAATTATGTGCTACAAGTGTAGTGATTCAAAACATGTGCCGAAAAATATACATGTGTACTTTGATTTATCTACGTGTCATTTGCCACATCATAGTTGATTTGACTACATCATTAAAATTGACTCCAAATTGAAGTGAAATCAAAAGTAAAAAAAATTGAAATAGGGAGACCAAAAAGTTTGATTTTATAATAGGGGACCAAAACTTTAAAAAATTAAAAATAGGGGAACCAAAACTGCATTTAAGTTTTTTTTTGTCAAGTAGCTTAGTGGTTAGAAATTTCACCCTTAAGATAGATAAGTGGAATAATCGAGTTTGAATCCCGATTCGCTACATATATAATGCAATGTCCTGTCAATTGAGTTGAACTCACGTGATAAATCCATCTCCTTACATTCAAAAGGCTGCTGGCCACATAACATGACCAATTGTGTGTCATGATCAGAAATGTTAGTCTAATTTTGGGCAACATTTTTGGTTCCTAATAAAAATACTATAATGAAGAAAAAGGGTGTGGTCATAACATCCTTCAAAGAATTTTGATAGTTCAAAATTCAAATTACTCTGATTGAGAATTGAGAGGTCAACTAATTAAACAAGATGTTACTATATTATTTGCATCATTGAGTATCAAAGTTTTTGGAAACAGATTTCCTAAAAAAAAATCACACTGTTTTAATACTGTTTTACATCGATCGCAGCTGTCCGATCGAAAATGTACGATCAAAATTATTTTAAGAGATTTATAACCATGTTGATCAGGACTGTTCGATCTGTAATTAACGGTTAAAATTTAAAACTGTGAAAACAGTGTGAAAAGTAACTGCAACTAATCAACATCCAAAGTTTTTACTATAAGACAGACACTAGCTTTCTTCAAGCAAAGTGATTAAACATGAGAATTCATGTTTTCACAATCTACATGTTTTTATTTCATTTGCATTTGACATTTTCGGCTTCCTAGAACTAGAGGTCGTTCGTCTTTTGCAAAAAGTTTAAATGATCATGCATAATAATGTTGTGTCTCCAATGTCTATGAATATTGTTTTTAAGATTAGCTGTGCAACTTGTTACTCGTTTTCTTCATTCATGTGTAATTATCTTATATTTATTAGCAATTAAAATTAGTAAAATAATATAAAAAATTTAGTACTTCTGTGTATGGTATCAACAATGAGGGCATGATTCTATTGCATAGTGGACATTCTACAATGACGATGACAACAACAATGTCCTTTCTCAAATTGTATTCTTTCCTTCTCTTTTATGTCTTTCCCTCTCCTAACTCTTTTCTATCTCTCTCTCTCTCTGAATCTCAGAGAGAGAGTGTGTAAAATTAAGAGATATTTGAGAGGATCGAATGAGAGTAAAAAGGAAGGAGATGATCTATATCCATACTTTTTTATTATTTGATGATATCGACGGCATGAATCATACAATGTTAAGAGGAGATTTTTTTTTAAAATAATATGTAATATATTAATATTATGATGGGGTTTAATTTATATGGTGAATTCAGGTAGCTAGGACAAAAGAGATTTGATTATTTTTATTGTGCAGGCAAAGTACCTAAAATTTCATGAGCAAAGGCCAAAATTTAGACTGCCTCTAATTTTAATATGACGGTCCATATATAGACATAGACATTGTATCATAGTCATTGTCTCGATTTTTTTATTTAACCCTGACACAACAAAAAATGCCAATCTACCCTTACTTTTTAAAAAAAAAAAAAACCAAAATACCCTACTTTTTGGGCTAGTGTAGAGTCGCGCCCTTCCCAATGACACATTCAATGTTAATCAAAATAATCCATTCTTTTTAAGTTTTTTTTTTTGAAACGACTCTTTTTAAAAAATTAAGTGGAACTTTTGTGATCATATAAAAAAGATGATAAAGAAATTTGATTAAAGAGTAAACAAGCGGCTTAGTTCTTGGAGCTACTGGTCGGCACACACAATTTGAGTTTTTGAAATATCAAATGTTGGTAGAACTTAAGGAGCTACTGGTCAGGGTTTCTCTACAACCGAACTCTGATGATAAATGACGTTGGATTTCTAGTATAAATGGTCATTTTCTGTAAAGTTTTGTTACAATTGGTTGACAGAACATCGTCCGGTAGAGGATTTGAACTTCAATGTGTTGTCGGCTATTAAAAAATTATGGCTAAATGATGTACCGTCTAAGGTAAATGTTTTTGGCTGACGGTTATTATTCGATAGACTACCTACTCGGATAACTCTTAATCATAGAGGTATTTTGCTTAACCTTCTTGATTTGCAGTGTGTTTTTTTGTCCTCTCAATAATGAGGATTGTGCCCACCTTTTCTTTCATTGCTTGTTCAGCTGAGGAGTTTGGGAAGCTGTCTTTAATTGGTTAGGAAAGGCCATGCAAGCAGGTACCAAAGTTTGACATCATTTTGAGTTATTTGGTGACATGGTAAAAACAAAGAAGGATGAGTGTGTTAGACATTTGTTTTGGTTGACTATTATGTGACCCATTTCAAAGCTTAGAAACAACGTGATTTTCAATAAAGTTGCTCCAAATGCCTCATCACTTATAGATGACATTAAAGCTAGCTATTGGGTGTGGCTTAGTAGTCGGTATTAAGGGGGATCCCCATTCTCTAACTTTTTGGCGCGAAAGTTACTGTAACTTTCAACTCTTTTGAACCATCAGATCTATCTTATGTTTAAACAGTGCCACCTCATTAACTTTTCCCAAAAATAGACAACGAAAGCAACAGACAAGTCGCTTCTTCGCTTCCTCTTTCACACACCGGCCACCGTCTATCGCTAACTCTGAGTACCGTCCTCTTGGTCGACTTCAGCCGCTGTTACAAGCCTCGTCTCCGAAACAGTGTCATATACTCGCCACCGCACCGGCAACGCAACTCTGACCTCTGCCGCGATGCTCTCGTCATCTTCATCACGCCACAACTACTCTGACCAATCAGATCTGACCTCCACTGCGATGTTGACGTCATCGTCATCACGTCGCAACCGTTCCAACAGAGCAGATCTGACCTCCGTCGCTTCTTAACAAATTTTGTTGTTTACTGTTTTTTTTAAATGTTGTTTTGATTACTGCTGTTGCTCTGGTTCATCAAGGTTAGAGATTCAACATAGTTTTGAAAAACCAAATATTGGAAAGTTAAAAGATTCAGCATAGCTTTGTTTCATATTTGACGTGCAGTAGGTTGGTGCATCACGGTGGCAACAGAGCTACTTGGTGGCGTCATGGTGTTGTGTATTTCTATTGTTTTCCTAATTTTCAATTATTTTTAATACTAAATAAATGGTAAAAGTAAATGGCATAATACAAAACATTAGATTGATCTTACGGTACATAAAAATTGAAAGTCAGGTAACTTTGATACCACAAAGTTAGAGAATATTGATCCATATTAAGGATTAATGGTGTACATGGGCTGAATTGAGTCGAGGAAAATAACCACCCACTTTAATATTGAGTCGGGTTGGGTAAACCCACTTATTTTCGGGTTGGGTTGGGTGGGTTGTGGGTTACCTAATTTTTTTTTTAATATTAAATGACTAAATGACAAATCATCATATTTTTTCATAAAAATAACCCAATCTTTTTTATTTCATAAAAAAAAGTGTAATATATTTTCAGTATATTTTTAGCATCATAATATGATAATATCATCATCATTTTTTTTTTCTTCATAAAAACAACCTATTTTCATTATTTTCAAAGAATGATAGTTTTTTAGCACCGCTAGGTTTAAATGACAAAAATAAGTCAAAGAGTGAAGACTCGAAGAAGATAATAAAAAATTGCGTTAAAATCGTGATGTACGAAATGTGTTTGGAATAACACATATACAACTTATTTTGGAAATTAGAGTGTTGAACATGTGACTTTTCTCTTTTAATGCTCAAATTGCAAAAGAATTTTTTTTTGTTATTTATATAAAAATTATTTTTAAAAATCATAGCATTACAAATTAAGTGGGTCAGTGGGTTTTTTGAGTTGGATTTTTTTTTATAGATTTTTCATTTTGAAATTCATACCCACCCAATGACCCGATTCAACCCACTTTTTTGTGTTGGATTAGGTGGGTTTGACCGGATTTGCCCAACCCATGTAGTTTTTCTTATTCGAATTGGTGCCATGATCTTTAATTTGGTTTGTATTAAAAGCTTATAATTTCTTGCTTCGAATTGTAAGGGATTGAGTACCATTTTACTCCCTTGTAAATTGTAATATATCTTGCTTATAAAAATAAATAAAAAAACAGCTTAGTTCTTAAATTTTCACTAATCAATTAATTTTGTCCCCAAATTTATAAAAATAGGTAAAACATCCTCAATTTGTAAAAGTTATTTCTTTCTTCAACTTGAGTTGTTAAATGTGTTGAATGTTTCTTTAACTGTTCATAAACATAAACATTAAGGAGGTATGCAAACACTACAAGAAAACTGAAGAATTCTGACCAATTTTTTCGAGAAAATTCAGTTCCTCCGAATTTATATTCCTCAAAATCTGAAATTTCTTCAAACTCAAAATATAAATAATGAGTGGTGGTTCTGTGTATAACAATTTGCAGAGAAAGAGCTCAAACCCACGAACCCTAACAGAAACATTCCTATTGTAGATTTGCTTCGGTTACACTCGCTCTCACCAAATCTACGCTTTGTTGAATTCGCCATTCCAAGGTATCCCCCTCTCTCACTTTGTCTACTGGCTCTTTAATTACATTTCCTTGATATCAATGAATTTTTGTGCCCGATTGTTGGTTCTACTTTCTTTGAATGATGAGGGAACGGTTCAATTGGATCTCATTAGAGTATTTTGTGTGTGAAACTACGACAGAATATAGGTTACAACTTACAATTCATGGGTGAATTAAATTAAAGGGAAAATAAATTCATGTAACTCGCTGTCGTATTGGTCCCTGAAGGTATCAAAATTGCAAATAAATCCCTAGTGTAGTGCCTGTTTTGTTAGTAATTTTATGGACTAAATTGACTAACGAAAAACACATTTGAGGATCAAATTGACTACCTGAAAACATATTAGAGGACCAAAATGACTAATAAATAAAAGAGACACTTGTGAACCTAATTGCAATTTCGATACATTCAGGGACGAATGTGACAGCAAGATACACTTCCAGAGACCGAAATGGTGCCCTTAAAGTAAATGAAGTAATATGTGAATATCTAGGTAGTTATGTTCTTGGTGTAGCATTTGACCCTAATACTTGTGTACAAGTTGTTTAATTATGAATGAAATAATCCTGGTCCTGTTATTTCCGGCGCTTAAAAGTCAATCAAATTGATGTTTTGCTTGTATGATGAAATTAACGTCTTGTTTCCAGTTCTCAAAGGTAGAAGTAGAAAAAACATATATTTTGATAGGTTGAATCAAAGACAATAGAATAAAGAAGACTGTTATGCTAAGTTCTATTCATATGTTAAACTCTAACTGCAAAGTCACATTACAGAATCAAGTGGCAAGGAGCGGTGAGAAGTTGTTTAGATTTTGGTGATTGTAGAGTGCAATTAATGTGGTTTCAAATTTGAAATTAGTGTTTTTACCATTGTTGCTTCATTCTTATTACTTAAATCATCCTGGTACCTTTTTTAAATTGGAGTTGGCATATCTAAATTGAATCAAAGAGAAATGGATTTTCGAATTTGTGTTGTTATTATTGAAAACATGTTCTCCAAGAACGCAGTGTAGGAGAAATTGGACACGGTGAAATTGGAATGCAATGAGAGTTACATTGACTTATTCACACATTTAACTGTCTTCGAATTTGGATGACTGTTTGATGTGCTTGTATAGTTGCTAAAGTACCCAGTTTATGTTTAAGATTTATTATACTTTAAGGAGATTTATCATTTATTCTTTTGAATCTTGTAAAAATGCATGAGTTCAACCAAGAAGAAACTTGCTGCTGCATTATCTTTAGCTAGGTACCCATATATGTATTTGCATATGATTATCTACCTCTTTAATGTGACAAAAATACTTCAAAATTTGTACTGATATCTCTAGGCTAAGCTTCTTATAAACGCACACATGTATATATAATGTTTATCTATGGATTTCCAAGTATGGAAATAAGGTAAGGTAGCAAGTGACAGATGCCATATGGGCAGAATTCAATTTGTTAACTTTTACCCCTAGGCCTCAATTGTATCTAGTTGGTCCTTACCCTTTGAATTGCCTCATGATTAATTTGAGTCACTGATTTAGTGCAATTTGAGTCAATAGTTTTAGGCATTGATGCAATTTTAATCACTATATTTATCAGGTGCCTTGTGGATAAGAGAGGAATAGAAAAAGAGCTTTGGAGGAAGCTGTTAGTTGAGTATCCGAGAGGACTCTTGCCACCATATGCGTAATAGTTATCGCCGATGACTTTTGTATAATTACAATCTACAAATCAAACCGTCAGAGAGAGACAAAGATTCATCCAATTTATCATCTAAAAAAATTGGTCATCATTATTTTGTTTAAACCTCAAACTCTGCTAATTCTCTGTCTCTTGTTTCTCTTTTCCTCAAAACAAATCCAAAAATGGTGAGAAACCCTTTATCCAAAAGTGCAAACAAATACCTCAGAAAATTCAGAAAATGGCCACATTCACCTTACAAAACGTCATGGCATCACAATTTTGGTGAACAACAAGCTATGCTAATTCTCAAACAAGCAACCATTCAACCCCAAACACAAAACAACAACAACCCTTTTCTTCTTTCCACTCTTATTGACTCATTCAAAGCTTATAACACTGACCCAACTCCAAAAGCTTACTTTTTTCTCATCAAAACCTTAACCAACAACACTTCACAATTACATGACATTCCTCATATTCTCAACCATCTTGAACACAATGAGAAATTTGAAACACCTGAGGTCATCTTTTTGTATCTTATTAGGTTCTATGGTCTTTCTGATAGGGTTCAAGATGCTGTTGATTTGTTTTTCAGAATCCCTAGGTTTAGGTGCACACCAACTGTTTGTTCTTTGAACTTGTTGCTTTCATTGCTTTGTAGGAAGAGAGAGTGTCTCAAAATGGTTCCAAATATTTTGTTGAAGAGTCAGAATATGAAAATTCGTCTCGAGGAATCGACTTTTCGGGTTTTGGTTGAGGCATTGTGTAGAATTAAGAGGGTTGATTATGCTATTAAGATAATGAATTGTATGATAGAAGATGGTTATGGTTTGGATGATAAGATATGTTCTTTGATTATATTGTCGTTGTGTGAACAAAACAATTTGACTAGCGCTGAGGCTTTGTTTGTTTGGGGAAATATGAGGAAACTAGGGTTTTGTCCTGGTATAATGGATTGTACCAATATGATTAGGTTTTTGGTGAAGGAAGGGAAAGGTAAGGATGCTTTGGAAATTTTGAATCAGCTCAAAGAAGATGGAATTAAGCCTGATATTGTTTGTTATACTATTGTTTTGAGTGGAATTGTTAAAGAAGGTGATTATGTGAAGTTAGATGAATTATTTGATGAAATACTTGTATTAGGACTCATTCCTGATGTTTATACTTACAATGTGTATATAAATGGTTTGTGTAAGCAGAACAATTTTGATGAGGCAATGAAGATTGTTGTTTCTATGGAAAAGTTAGGATGCAAACCGAATGTGGTTACTTACAATACTTTATTAGGTGCATTGTGTATGAAAGAGGATTTAGGTAAGGCAAAGAGGGTAATGAAGGAGTTGAAGTTGAAGGGTGTTGAGCCAAACTTGCATACATACAGGATTATGCTCGATGGTTTGGTTGGTAAATGTGAGATTGGTGAAGCATGTATTTTGTTGGAGGAAATGATGGAGAAGTGCTTTTATCCTAGATCTTCAACATTTGATAGTATCATACTTCAAATGTGTCAAAACGGTTTGATTACTGATTCAGTTGTATTGATGAATAAAATTGTTGCAAAAAGTTTTGTTCCAGGAGTCAAGGTTTGGGAGGCATTGCTTCTTAACTTAGGATCTAAGGTTACCTATTCAGAAACCACATTTGTTGGATTGTTGAGCCCAAAATAATCTGTTACGGACTGGACCAGGACCCATCAGAATTGGACCTTAGCGTCTCAACCGTGATATGTACAATAGACTTGATCTCGAATTGTATTGTCTCATTCTTTAAATTATATTTGGTTGAAGATCTCCTCAGTTAACAAAGCAGAGACTTGAAATCTTCAACTAGAATCACCAGTTCTCAGTTATGCTTTTTTCATAATCTATATTTGAGTACATGTAAAAACACACACAGTGGCAAAATTGCTACTCACATATACACTGACAAATTGTTATTTTGTTTTTTGTTGGCAAATTGCTACTTAACAATATCAAATTTCTATTATTTTAGAAGAAATTTATATGTCAGCCAAGTTGAAATAATTGTCATAATGGCTTTCTAGTTGTAAACAAAATTTAGGTAACCCATACATTGCAAAAACAAATAAATTTTCTTTGTGGAAGGCCAAATAGTTTTCTTTTGCAGGTTGAGCTACACTGGCAAAGCTAATCATTGAAGCGATTCCAACTTATCTGATGATGAGTAATCTTCTTCTGAAATCTTATGTTCATAAGATTCACAAAATTGAGAGAGCCTTTATTAGGAGGGATGGTGACCAAAGTAAGCATATTCTTGCATTGAGATGGGATCGATGGTGATCAAAATTTTAATTGCCTGAAGCTTGTTTGGAAATTATTGTGTGGGGACAATTCTCTTTGGTGTGATGTGTTGAAAATGAAATATGGTCGAGAGAACCTGTATGTGAATAATGTAGTAGCTAAGCAAGCTGATTCAAGTTTATGAATGGCTTTTGTCCAACTTTGGCTTTTGAATCTTGGTGAAAATGTGCATTATTGGATTGCTCAAGGAAATAGAATTTCCGATCTGAATATCAAAATCCCTCATGATTGGGAAAATTGCTCAAACTTGATGAAACTATTGATGAAATTATTGCTATTCCTGTTCGTATAGGTGTTGATGGAAACAATATATATTTATGTCTAGGGGTTAATATTGGAGAATTTTCTGTTGCAGTTGCTTACAAACATTCTGCAAGGATGCAGAATGTGAACCAAATAATTCTGGTGGCTGGTTGTGTGTCTGGTAGACAGAGGTTCCTACGCGTATTGGGCACTTGTCTGGCTTCTAAAACATACTCTCTCCGGTCACTATTATAATTAAATTTGACTTTTCTGGTACATTGGAAAAGTGATGTATGTAGTCCATATTGTGAACCAAATACATTATTTTTTTAATGTATCAAAAAAGTCAAATTTACTTATAATAGTGACCGGAGGGAGTAGTCATATGTTTACTAACAGTAGATGACATTGGACGAGGCTTGACAGTCCTTTTTGTAGGTAGTGTGTGAATCCTATTTTTGAAACGATGATTGCATGTGATGCGTGACTGTTCTATATAAATGAGTATATGGTTGAATGTTGTCTATTTGGCTCCAAGTCATGAGTTATTTTGGTGCAATTTGTCAAGATGCATTGAGATTAATTTGTTGGATGATCCGAGAAAAAGAGAGTATGAGCATGTTTGTTTCAGATTTAAAAAATATATTTTTTCTTTTTATTTTTGAAAATAGATTTTGTAAAATCGTTTTTCAAAATATTACAAGTTTTTTTGTAATCGTTTTTTCTAAATTGAAACACTAATTTTGACATCATATAACATAAATGTACATTATTGAAGTTCTAAACATGTTCAAAATCGTACTTTTTTCAAAAAGTTGTATTTTAAAAATGATTTTTGTGAAAATCTATTTGAAATAGTTTCAAAATTAAGTGAGTTTTTGAAATTTTGATATCCAATAAAATGATGAAATAGCTAAAGTAACATTGTAAAAATAACTATTCAAACAAAATTTTCATTTGAAGCTTATATAAAAAATTTCTTCGTAATTTTTTTTTATACAAACCCATTTTAAAAAAAATCCAAAACAAACGGGACTTATAACCAGTCAGCTTTTTGGGTTTAGCTGTTTGTTGGACTAAAACAATATAAAGGGTCCGTTTGGAGAGACTTATGAAAATAATTTGACAATCTTTTAAAAAGAAAATTTGGATGAGCTATTTTCAAAATAATTTTATTAAAATAGTCTGTAGCATATATAAAAATAACTATTGTTATTTTATCTTTTATTATCAAAATTAATTTATCTATGAAATTCTGGCGTAGCAATGGGGTACAGGATGTGCCTACCTTTGCAACTACAATTTGCACAACTCAGTAAATAATGCGCAGAATAATAAGTAACTGGAATTTAAATGAACACAAGAGTTTGTTAACCCAGTTCGGCGTATAACACGACCTACTCTGGGGGATACCAATCCAGGAGTGAATCCACTATGATAAAACTAGTTAGAAGTCTTCAGCAAACAACCCGTTTACACTTCGTCACCTAGTTTCTACCCGTGCTTTCTTCAACCTAGGACCACCTAGATTAGAGACACCTATCTCTCCTCCTCTTAATCACACAGTCAGTGTGATTGATCTAACCTTGAACACAATGAAGTCACACTTCAAAACAATAACCTATCTCCGTACTTAAAAGCTTAGGAGTAGACTAACACCCTTACAACACAAGACCACAGTCCTAAGCAAGTATCAAGGAGATACAGGATAGGCTCACAAAAATACACACGAGACAACTAAAAACTCTAGACACAAATATATATTTCTTCACAAGAGTTTTCGTAACCTTCCAACGTTGTTTGTCTTCAATATATATAGCTCGTGGAAAACTTAGAAGTTCCTTGATTTTTGGTCTTCAGAATATTATTAAAATTATAGCATATCCGATACCAGCTTGTGGATTAAGCAAATCCAACAAAATCCTAAAATATAGGAATATATTTTAGGTTTGATACACTATCGGATATATACACAAAAGAGGCGAGTTCCATGTCTTGAGGAACAACCAACACGCTAACATATAATAAACGGATAGGCTTGAAGGAACGCGCGCGTAGATAGTCTTGTAACAAACTCTTCGCTAATTCGTACTTCCGAATGTTGTTCCAAATGTAGACACATCTAACACTACATCTGACTTAATGTTGTTTTTGTAAAATACTGCCAATTTCAAAAACCTAACAAACTCCCCCTTTGGCAAATTTTGACTAAAAACAATATTAGGCAGGTTTTCACAAGATGTGGATAAAGAACATTAATAAGACTATACCATCTACACTTCAATAATGGAGTTAACCATATAAGACACATCAGAGCTTGGCACAGCGGAATAATTTCTTTCAAAAACACAAAGTCATCACACAGACTATAACCTCTTCAAAGTGGATTCATAAAGTTGATCAGGCATAAATATTCTCATAGTAAAGTCTTCAACACCACATATATATGTCACATCAGAAGAAAACCAGAAACATCAGTCAAATAGAGAAAAATAAATTCTCCATTCAGACTCTCTGGATGGTATCCAGGGTGAGGCAACATCACCAGCAACATCTCATATACTCCCCCTCAAATCATACATACTAAATTTTTCTCCCCCTTACTGTATGCATATATAACTCACACACACAGATGTAACTTCAGCCAAGATAACTATCATTTCTACCGCATGCATAAACACACAACAAAATTATCAAAACCACAGAAGTAACTTCAGCCAAGTTAACTATCATTTCTACCGCATGCATAAACACACAACAAAATTATCAAAACTTACTCCCCCTTTTTAGTCATGAAATTTGGCAAAGATAAGCAGGAGAGAATCATCAGAGTAGTAGAGTGCAGATATTACAGGGCAAAAGCACACATAGGTGCATCAGAAATACAGGGCATAGCCCATAAAGCAAAAGAGAAAAAAAACTTTGGAACAAAACATCAGCTAGTAACACAGCAGTAGTATCACAATCAGAAACCAAGACTTTCGTCAGAGTCTTGTACAACAGCATCCACAATGGGGGCTTGTGAGGTATGAGCAGCAGTGCTCTTTTCTTCTAGCATCAAGGCCTCAATAACCTTGTCCACCTTCAACTTTTTATCACCCAGGACTTTACTGACGTCCTGCAAATTTGCAATCATTTGCTTTCTTGACATGGGCACACCAGAAGGGGTGGCAGATGGGACAACTATGTCCACCTCATGAGGACCTTCAAGCAGCCTACAATCAAATGTCAAAGGGGCCTCTCTTTTACAGAGGATATCAGAGCTCCTAATGATATTTGGATGTTGATCAAGCATAATTCCACAGAGAACAGTAGGAAAAGCTATTGGTAGCCTAGTAGCAGTAGACTTTGCATGCAACAGGGTTTGCTCAAAAATATAAGAACCAAAATTAAAAGGGGTTTTAGTGCCCACAGCATAAATGATCTTACCTAGTCCAGTAGCCACGGAGTAGTTGTGAGAAGTAGGAACCCAATTAGCAGAAGCAATTTTATTCAGTAATGCATACTTGACAGTAAGATTTGTGGTAGAAAGCTTTACCTTTCTTGGCCACTGTAAAACTCTATTCCCTGTGATGGTTCTACAGACCTCATTCTCAGTCACCTCTAAATCAGGCACAACATCGTCACTTCTTCCCAGAAATTGGTTGATGATGGAAGGGGAAAAATCAATACACAGACCTCGAACAAACACCTTTTGATATTCAGCACTGAAGGGATCATCACAATCTAATCCTATGTTGACCAAAAATTCCTTGACCAAAAGCTCATAACACTTACCAAGATCACACACAGTCTTTTCCAACCCAGCAAACCTGATGAGATCCATCAGTTCAGCACAATCCAGCATGTCCTTGTTTAAACTCCTTTCTAAGGCCAACCTCCTATTATACACGTAGTTCCATTGTGAGACATTTATGATGTTGTGGAATGAAATGTTGTCAAGGGGAGCATCTAGATCAGAATCCTGAATTCTTCCTCTCCTTGCCTTCTTTCTTGATGTGCCAACAGATGGGGCAGCAATCTCTTCCACCTCATAGTCAGATTCACTAGCACTAATCTCCTTCCTTTTCTGAATCAGCTTTTTCTTTTCAGTAGGACAAGAACCTTTGCTTCTGGTCCTTGGAGGATCAAGAAGAACAGGTGTACGACCAGATCTCAGCCTAGTTCTTCCAGCAACACCTTGATCAGGGGTAGAATGCACAATCTTCTCATTGGTGATAATCAAGTCTTCTTCAACATCAACATCTTGAATTTCTTCAACTCTATCACCAGATCCATCTTTTTCAACAGGAGTAGTGGGATCTTCATCAACATCATGATCATCATCTGTCCAGGATCCTTCATCAACAGTAACAGTGGTGTTGTTTGGTAAGACACCAGATGGGCTTGCCAAGGTTCCAACATCTTCAGCCACATTATCCCTTGATGGGGATTTTTCAAATTCTTCATCAACAGGTTCCAAGATTACTTTTTCTTGATTCACGTCAGTAGCTACAGTACCTGTCTCCACACGATCATTCATAGGCGGTGTTTCTTCTTCCTTATCCGAGTTAGGGTTTTCGGAAGCAGAGCCAACAGTAGATTGGGGATTCTTCAACCTTTCTTCATTCAAATTCGAACAAGCATTAACATCAGCGACAACCGGAAACTCACCAGACTTATCAACATTAGAGGAATCATCGGGATTGAATGGATTTGGTGTGAGGTACAGATCAGTCATCGAAAATGAGCGATTTGTCTCATGTTTCTTCCCTGATTTCTTCTTCTTGCTTTTCTTCTCTTTAATCAACCCAGACGAATGCGAAGACTTCTTCTTTTTGCGTTTCTTGGACTTTGGTTGACTAGAAGAAGCAGAGGACTTGCTTCGTTTAGAGGATTTGACCTTCTTCACTGTGCTTGCTTCAACAGTTTGTTGTTGATGAATCATAGCAGACTCGTTACATGCAATCGTCTCTGGAGTCATGGAACGATCAGATTCACGTTCATCTGGAGAAATTTCTGTATTGGCAGACATGATTGAAACTGGATTGTGAAAATTTTGGAGAGAGAGTAGAAAATGTAGCAATGCAAGAGCAGTGTATCTGTATAATGAGAGAAGATACTTAGTAATAACAGAACAACAGAAGTGGAATGGTTTAACGTGTGGAATGTGAATAGATAGTGGAGTCTTTAATCTTCCCTTTTCTTGATCAGCGTGCACAAAATATGAAGAGTTTAGTTTCGTTGCACGCACACAGTATACTGATTGCTACAAATTTTCAAACAGACAAATTCCCAACTTGCCCCTAAGTTTTTCAAATTGATTATGATCTAGCGCCTTCGTAAAAATATCAGCCAGTTGTTCACCTGTGATAACATGTTCCAACATCACTATTTTTTCTTCAACTAGTTCTCTGATAAAATGGTGTCTGATATCAATATGCTTGGTTCTGCTGTGCTGGATTGGATTCTTGGAGATATTAATAGCACTCATATTGTCACAGAATAATTTCATAGTTTCCTGATGAATATTATATTCACTGAGCATTTGTTTCATCCAAACTAACTGAGAACAACTACTACCGGCTGCAATATACTCAGCTTCAGCTGTAGATAGTGAGACACAATTTTGTTTCTTACTAAACCAGGATATTAAGTTGTTTCCTAAGAAGAAACATCCACCAGATGTACTTTTTCTGTCATCTGCACTCCCAGCCCAGTCAGCATCACAATAGCCAATTAACATTGCATTATCACTATGTGTATATAACATTCCATAATCACTAGTACCACTCACATATTTCAAAATTCTTTTAACTTGAGTGAGGTGACTTACCTTAGGTTCAGCCTGGTATCTTGCACATACTCCAACTGCAAATGTGATATCTGGTCTACTTGCAGTGAGATATAGCAGGCTTCCAATCATGCTCCTATAAAGACTTTGATCAACCTTTACTCCCTTCTCATCTTTAGATAGTTTTAAATGCGTAGGAGCAGGAGTTCTCTTGTGACTTGCACTTTCCATACCAAACTTCTTCACAATGTTCTTAGCATACTTGCTTTGAGAGATGAAAATAGTGTCTTCCATCTGTTTCACTTGTAGCCCAAGAAAGAATGTCAACTCACCAACCATACTCATTTCAAACTCAGATTGCATTTGTTGTACAAAATGTTGCACCATTCTGTCAGACATTCCTCCAAATACGATATCATCTACATAGATCTGAGCGATCAACAGCTCCTTTTCTTCTGCCTTAACAAACAAGGTTTTATCATTACCTCCCTTCCTGTAGCCTTGCTTTATTAAGTATTCTGTAAGTCTCTCATACCAAGCTCTAGGTGCTTGCTTGAGACCGTATAATGCCTTCTTTAACTTGTACACATGATCAGGGTGATTTGGATCAACAAATCCTTTTGGCTGCTCAACATATACATCTTCATTCAAGTATCCATTTAGAAAAGCACTTTTCACATCCATTTGGTAGAGCTTGAATTTTAAGAAGCATGCCACACCAAGGAGTAACCTTATAGATTCTAAGCGAGCTACTGGTGCAAATGTCTCTTCAAAGTCAACACCTTCTATCTGAGTATAACCCTGAGCCACCAGCCTAACTTTATTTCTTGTAACCACTCCTTGTGAATCAAATTTATTTTTATACACCCATTTGGTACCAATGATATTAGTGTCTGTAGGTCTTGGTACTAGATCCCATATTTCACATCTCTTGAATTGATTCAATTCCTCTTGCATAGCTTCAATCCAAAATTCATCAGTCAAAGCTTCTTTAACATTCTTTGGCTCAATCTTAGACACAAAGCATGCATTTGACACAACATCCTGTGATCTTCTAGTAGTAATTCCTTGATCAGGATTACCAATTATCAAATCAGTGGGATGATTCTTTTGAACTCTAACTGAAGGACCTTTGTTCACTGGAGCATTGTACAAATCAGTCTCTCTTCCTGATTTTTCAACTTTATCTATGTAAACTTCTTCTTCCAGAACATCAGATGGGGCAGGAGTAGAGTCAGCATGAGGATCAGCATCAGTTTCACTGACAGAATAGGTGTCTTCAATTACGACATTAATAGATTCCATCACAGTGCTAGTTCTGGAGTTAAACACTCTAAACGCTCTACTGTTTGTAGAATATCCTAGAAAAATTCCTTCTTCACTTTTAGGGTCCAATTTTCTTCTAGGTTCTCTATCTGCAAGAATGTAACATTTACTTCCAAAGATATGAAAATATTTTACAGTAGGCTTCCTCCCTTTCCAGAGTTCATATAAAGTATTTGACGTTCCAGTTCTTAATGTGACTCTGTTGTGAATATAACATGCAGTACTCATAGCTTCAGCCCAAAAATGATAAGGTAGTTTCTTAGCATGCAGCATTACTCTGGCACATTCCTGCAAAGTCCTGTTTTTCCTTTCCACAACACCGTTCTGTTGAGGTGTAATGGGGGATGAGAACTCATGTCCAATACCTTCTAAAGCACAGAAATCAGCAAAGCTGGAATTTTCGAACTCCCTCTCGTGATCACTTCTGATTCTAATAATACCTTCATCCTTTTCTCTTTGTAGTTGAACACACAAGTCTTTGAACACAAGGAAGGTATCAGATTTTTCTTTAAGAAAGCTAATCCACGTATATCTTGAGTAATCGTCCACTACCACAAAGGCATATTTCTTTCCTCCTAGACTTTCCACTTGCATAGGACCCATCAAGTCCATGTGTAGTAGTTCAAGAACTCTGGATGTGGTTAAATGGGGCACTGTAGGGTGCGACATCTTAATTTGCTTTCCAACCTGACACTCACCACATATCTTCCCTTCTTCTATCTTTAATTTGGGCATTCCTCTGACAGCTTCTTCAGTGATAATCTTCTTCATGCTCTTAAGATTGAGATGACCAAGTTTCCTGTGTCATACATTAACCTCATCTTCTTTAGTTATCAGACAAGAAGATAAGTTAGTTTCATCTGGAGCTACCCACAAATAACAGTTATCCTTTGACCTTATTCCTTTCATTGTCACTTTACCTTCTTCATTTGTTACTAGACATTCACCTTTGGTAAAGTTAACCTTCATTCCTTGATCACAGAGTTGGCTTATGCTGATTAGATTAGCTGTTAACCCTTTCACAAGAAGAACATCATCAAGATCAGGTTGACCAACATTAGCTAGTCTTCCAATACCTTTAATCTCACCTTTAG
Organism: Trifolium subterraneum; assembly: GCA_951799995.1. Taxonomy (NCBI): domain Eukaryota; kingdom Viridiplantae; phylum Streptophyta; class Magnoliopsida; order Fabales; family Fabaceae; genus Trifolium; species Trifolium subterraneum. Next base: position 43,461,108 of record OX637464.1, read on the forward strand.
CACCATCACCAAATGTAACAAAACTAGTGGAGTAAGACTTAAGATCCACCAGAAACTTCTCTATTCCCGTCATATGTCTCGAGCAACCACTGTCAAAGTACCAGTCTTCTCTAGAAGTAGCTCGAAGAGATGTATGAGCAATTAGGCCAGCAACATTACCTTTAGGCTTCCATTCTTTTGCTTGGTTAATCTCTACCTTCTCTGGTACTTCCTTCTGACTTCTCTTTGGGAACCCATATAATCTATAACAAAAAGGTCTTATATGTCCTCTTCTTCCACAATAATGACAAAACCAGGGTTGTGGTCTCATATTTCTGAATCCCAGATGGGGTTGAACATGGGGCAGCCTTGGTTTCCGCATTGGAGATCTTTTGTTTCTACCAGAAGGCAAAAACTTCAGCTCGGGATCATACTCCTTGGGTTTATTCAGATCCTCATATTCATACCCAATACCTTTTACCCAGTTTCCTTCTTCCTGCGATTTAATTAGTTTTTCTAGAACTACAGTGCTATTGTTCATAGAAACTTCCTTTTTAAGCTTTTCAAGTGTGGAATTTAGTTGCATTACCTCATTATTTAGTTCAGAAATCTGAGCCAGGTGCTTGTTCTTTTCAGACTGTAGTTCCAAGATAAGTCTTTTTTGATTTTCTTGGCTTCTACAAACCTCTTCACTTCTCTTGCATAGAGCTCTATAGGATTCAGCCAACTCTTCATAAGATACGTCCCCATGATTTGATTCAGTGTCAGAGCTGCATAGTCCAGTTAAGGCAGTAATGTGCTTTGCAGTTTCACCAGATGTGTCATCATCTGAATCTTCATCCTCAGACCATGTTGCAGTCATTCCCTTTTGTTGCTTCTTCAAGTAATTAGGACATTCATACCTGATGTGTCCATATCCACTGCATTCATGACACTGTACTCCTCTCACTTGACTCACTTTTTCTTCAACTTTAGGTTTCTTTTGGAAACCAGAATTCTTGTTGATGTCGACTGAAATGGGGGACACATTTTGCTTCACATTCTGTTTACCTCTCCTATCCATTCTTCTCAGTACTTTATTGAATTGTCTCCCTAGGAGAGCCATAGCTTCGGATAGGCTTTCATCAGTATCTGCCTCATCTTGCGCATCATCAGTATCAGTATTTGAGACAAAGGCTATGTTTTTGTTTTTGCTTCCAGATCGTTCATTAGTAGAAAGTTCATAGGTTTGTAGGGACCCAACCAGATCATCCAATTTTATTTCAGATAAGTCCCTAAATTCTTCTATACATGTGACCTTCATGTCAAATCTCTTGGGTAGAGATCTCAGCATTTTTCTCACCATCTTTTCTTCAGAATTTTTTTCACCTAGAGAGTCAAATGTGTTAGCAAAATCTAAAACAGTCATATAGAAGTCATGTACCGTCTCATCTTCTTTCATTTTGAGGTTCTCAAATTTCGTAGTCAGCATCTGAAGTCTGGAGTTCTTGAATTTTGATGTTCCTTCCTGAGTAGTTCTCAAAATCTCCCAAGCCTCTTTAGCCCGAGTGCATCTCTTTATCAGTCTGAACATGTTCTTATCAACACCATTGTATAAGGCGTTCAAAGCTTTGTGATTTCCAAGAGCAAGTTCATCTTCAGTCTTTGACCACTCTCCCTCAGGTTTCAAGGAAACAACATTATCTTTATCTATAACTGTAGGATGTTCCCAGCCAGTAACCACAGACTTCCATGTCCTACTGTCCACAGACCTCAAGAAGGCTTCCACGCGTGATTTCCAGTAGTCATAATTAGTACCATCCAACAACGGTGGCCTACTCACAGCTCCTCCTTCCTTTTCCATAGCAACCAGAATCGTTCCCTGAAGCTCACCCTAATAGCAGAACAGGGTGCCTGCTCTGATGCCAATTGAAATTCTGGCGTAGCAATGGGGTACAGGATGTGCCTACCTTTGCAACTACAATTTGCACAACTCAGTAAATAATGCGCAGAATAATAAGTAACTGGAATTTAAATGAACACAAGAGTTTTTTAACCCAGTTCGGCGTATAACACGACCTACTCTGGGGGATACCAATCCAGGAGTGAATCCACTATGATAAAACTAGTTAGAAGTCTTCAGCAAACAACCCGTTTACACTTCGTCACCTAGTTTCTACCCGTGCTTTCTTCAACCTAGGACCACCTAGATTAGAGACACCTATCTCTCCTCCTCTTAATCACACAGTCAGTGTGATTGATCTAACCTTGAACACAATGAAGTCACACTTCAAAACAATAACCTATCTCCGTACTTAAAAGCTTAGGAGTAGACTAACACCCTTACAACACAAGACCACTGTCCTAAGCAAGTATCAAGGAGATACATGATAGGCTCACAAAAATACACACGAGACAACTAAAAACTCTAGACACAAATATATATTTCTTCACAAGAGTTTTCGTAACCTTCCAACGTTGTTTGTCTTCAATATATATAGCTCGTGGAAAACTTAGAAGTTCCTTGATTTTTGGTCTTCAGAATATTATTAAAATTATAGCATATCCGATACCAGCTTGTGGATTAAGCAAATCCAACAAAATCCTAAAATATAGGAATATATTTTAGGTTTGATACACTATCGGATATATACACAAAAGAGGCGAGTTCCATGTCTTGAGGAACAACCAACACGCTAACATATAATAAACGGATAGGCTTGAAGGAACGCACGCGTAGATAGTCTTGTAACAAACTCTTCGCTAATTCGTACTTCCGAATGTTGTTCCAAATGTAGACACATCTAACACTACATCTGACTTAATGTTGTTTTTATAAAATACTGCCAATTTCAAAAACCTAACAATCTAAATTTATACAAACACTTATGGTTGAAGATATAGGTCAGTTTCAAGATAGTATTAGTGAGATATACTTAATAGAGCCTATATATAGATCTATCCACTTCATTAGTAGTTCACTTTTCTTATTTTGTAATATTTTCACTAGAGCTGTCAAATGGGCCGGTCCGGCCCAATCCGGCTCGCTGGGCCAGACAAAATAAATGGCTAGCCCGGCCCAGCCCGATTATTATTGAGCTGATATTTATCAAGCTATGGCCCGGCCCTCGTGGGCCTTGTGGGCTAATGGGTCATCACGATCCATCTTATTTTATTTTTTTCCTTTTTATTTAATATTTTTTATATCATTTTGATGTATTAGTTCCTTATAATTATCAATTTCATAGAGAAATTAGTTGATGCAAGTGTAAATAATTTTTACATCAACACTAATCAATTAAACTCTAGTTTTAGGTAAATATACCGTTTTAATTAAACTTACACATTTAAATATATTTTTTATAATAATTTATCAATTAAATGATAATTGTTTATTGATAATATTTTTACAAAAATGACATAAATGTGTTTTTATCAATTAAATGATGGGCTAATGGGCTAGCCCAACCCAACCCGATTTCCATATGGGTTAAATGGATTTGGCCCGAAAAAGCCCGATGACATTTGGGGCTACATTTTTTAGGCCCGGCCCATCCAAAACCGTGGGCTAATGGTTCGACCCATCAGCCCGACCTATTTTGACGGCTCTAATTTTCACCATATGCCATTTTGGTTTAGCCTTCTCTCATTTTCCTCATACCACAAATGTAGCTCGTGAAATACCCAACACCATACTGTACCAATATATTGTACAAATTTATCTAATTTGAAGTTGTTTAAAAAATAGAGAGTGGAATAATTTGTATGAAAAAATGGTAATTTAAAAAATTAATAGTAGGGAATATACTGAAAAAATAAACAATAGCTGTAATACAAGATTTGGTTCAATTTCATTTCTAGAAAATATTAAAAACCGAACCAATGAAAATTTTAATGGTTCAGACACTTTTTTGATGAAAAACCGGTTCAAACCGAATCGATTACATCCATACATAGGATGAATCCCAACTAAGTTGACAAACTACCCTATCCATCTAAAGTAACACCACAAAGTAAAATATTATTTTGAGCCCCATACAAATGTGAATATAAGAACTCTTATCACAATTGCAAAGCAAAATTGCTGTTAAGGGTGAAGCAAGTGATTTTGAGAAGCCAATTTTTCATCACTGTGAAAAAAGAAAGAAAGAAAGAGTAGATATATAATTGATTGAAAAAGTTTCCTACAAAAGCATGTGAGTCAATCACTAATTAGCTAGACACAATCTTGTGAAGTCCATATAGCAATAGGGCCTCCTAAAAGATGATTTGAGTTTAATGGAAACAAAAGAATGGTCCCATATTATGTTCCAAAATGTGAGTGAGTTAATGTATTTTTACCATAAATTGGCATATTAAATTGATATATGAAAATAATAATAGTAAACTCATAAGTCTTATCCCCATCATAAGCTGTATCCACTACCTCATGTTTTCTTAGATGCTATATATGCCAACAAAATAGACAGTCTCATTGAAACTATAGGTGTCAAGGCACATACATATATCACCACATATTTCTAAACTTGTATAAAAAACTTTTCTTGTGTGTGCTTAATTAAAGAGAGATTTTTTAAGCAAGTGTACGGACACAAAGCATGATATGGGGAATTCTATATGCCATTTTGTATGTGTTGTCTCTTTAAAAGCTTTGTAATGTTTTGGCTCCATTTTCAATTTTTTTCAACATCACCATCAATTCTTGTCACATAAAAAATGTTTCATAAATGTGGTTAAGTCATTTTTTACCTAATTTCCTTTGAAGAATCAAATTATGAGAGAAAAAAGATGCCTAAATAGTTATGTTCACTAGCATAAAAAACATAGAAAGAGAAAATTATCATACCATAATTTCAAAAGTGAAATTAAAGTTGTTTTATGTAATTTTAGTAACTTTCTCACTTTACTAAGACATAGGATGCTAAGCAAAGTTCAAATATTCAACAAATATGAACATAATATTAAAGAATTGATGATTGTAATGTAGTTGTGAACCGGAAAGACTTCTCAAATTACAATATGACGATAAATTTGATGAATATGAATCGAACTCAGTAGTTCAGAGTTTACAACACTCACCATGCCAATCAATTGCGCGATACCGGTGGTAATTACAATTACAACTTATATAGTTTTATTTTGCCGCAATATAAAACTTGTATAGTTGATGATTATAATTTAAAACCATAAATGATACTATCAAAAAAATCACCCATACAAGAAATTGATGAGCAATAATTTCTTTTTTATTTGCCATTAAAAAAAGAAAAAAAGAAGGTTTTGTGGAAATGAGCACAATAACAAGTGGAGAATGAAAAACTTAAATAATTTTTTAATAGCATTTTCAACTTCCAATAGCATATTATAAAATGTCAAATTAAATTCCTTCTCTACATATCTCTTGTTCAAAGGTTTCCTTTTCATTGATAATATTCATCATGATATGGCATGATCTCTAGGTGAACATAATAAGTAGTAGAGAATATATCAACAATTATCAAATGAACAAAAATTTAAGGTGTAAAATTGAATGGAAACTTGTAACAAAATTTATATGAAGTGATTAACCCATGAAAAGCATATCACTATGTAATTAAGTACTTCCTCCAAAGTGCGTCCAACAAATAAGCCTTTTTCTTATAAGGATAAACCAACCACACTGACTCATATACCACTTTGGTCATTTTCAATAATCATAATATATTTATATGAAATTGAAAGGTTAATTAGGAAAAGTCATTAACATGAATTAGTGGTTCATTGAGAATGTCATATTTAGTGAAAAAGTAATTATTTAAGATGAAACTAAAAATGAGTTCACCTTTACTTACTATTCTTGCATGGTGATGATCTTTATCCATCATATGAGATTTTTCTCACCAAAGAAAAATCTTTAGTGAATTGAGTGAGAAAGGGAAACCTACGAGTTAGACATTGACTCATGCTTAAATCACCCTTAATCATTTTATCAACACATAATTCATAATGATTGCTCTTGATATGTCATTGTTCTCTTGATTATGACACAATCAATTTTTTCAATCAATGTTTATTCATCATAATATTTGCAAAAACCACACCGACATTAAAAAATCCACTTACCAAAATATCCTTTAAAAGGAGTATCAATGATTATCCAACTAAATATTTTATTTTTTACGCACCAACTAAATATTCTAATTGCTAGTTCATTGGTAAAAATATGACTTTGTAACTCAACAAACAAAGTTTAATTTTTCTCGGGGACGGTTAAAAAATGGTCAGTAATCTCACATAACTAGCAATATTGATTCCTAGGGGAAATGACTTAAATAATTTAGAGTTCAGCTGCGAAGTAAATGAAGTCTAGCCAAAAAATTGTTCCACCCAGAAATCGAATCCGAGTTCTCCTGATATCCGTCCTTTGTTGAAGCTCTTTGACCACTTCATCTCAGAAACTTAGTTAACAAATTTTTTTCTCTTCCCCACTTATTCTAAATAAATATATTCTTCTAAGTCTCATCATCATGTTAATGTTGAAAAAAATTAAAAAACAAGGGTGTGAACATTATCATAATAATAATAATAATAACAACAATGATATAGTACTAGTACTTACCTTCTATATTCTTCATAAGCAATTTGAATTGGTTGATATGTTTTAGAACATAATCCAATCAAAATTTCACATCCTTTAGCATTTCCAAATGTAGTGTATTAGGTGTTGTTGTCATGATGGGGAAGAGGGGCACATGAAAAACTAACTCAATTCAAAAATGAAACATAAAAGAATGTAAATTCCCTTGGTATTCACTTAACTTCCATCATTGATGTGTGTTCATGAGTTAGTATTGCACGTGCCCTGCTTCTCCATCTTGTTCAACATGCACCTTTTTTTTTCTTCTCAAAGCCACTTCACTTCTTTGACAAAGAGAAAAAGGAGAAAAGCAAAAACAAAGGAAGGTTCAAGAAAGAGGAGAACTTGACTTGATTATAACAAAAGAGGCAAATGAGTGTTTTTAAAGGCGAACAAAGGTATGGGAACAAAGAAATTAAAGGCTTAGTTGAATGTGGGGTCATTTAGTTTTTAACCCAAACAGCTTGTCATAATTCTACAACTAATAGGACCACACCACTTATTTATTTTCATAACCGTGTGCATCTTCAATGAGAATACCACTTTGAATATGGTTTCAATAATATCATAAGGATTAACCGATTCAACGACAACACCACTTATTTATTTTCATAACCGTGTGCATCTTCAATGAGAATACCACTTTGAATATGGTTTCAATAATATCATAAGGATTAATCGATTCAACGACAGAAAATATAAGAGACCAATTTAAAATCTAAAATAAAGATAATAGGTTAAAAATATAATTAAGTTTAAGTAAAATGTGTACTGTCTGTCTACGTGTGGGTTCATTAGCCACGTGTCAAAAATTAACGGTGTTAGTAAAAAATTTGACGGGAGAGACTAACTTATTGAACGGCAGAAAAGATAAGAGACCAACTTGAAACTTTTAAAAAATAAGGGATCAACTTAAAGCCTAAAATATATACAAGGAACCAAAAGTGTAATTAAGCCTAATAGTTTTTTACATGTTTAAACTTTCAAGAGAGACAATTAGTTTTTGTTTTTTTATAATAGTTATTACAAATTATAAAAAGAGTTGCAATATAATTACGAATATCTCTGTAAAAAAATAATTACTATAGTTGGAAATTTCAAAATATTCCATAAAAGGTTTAAAGGCAAAAAATTTATGATGTAACAAAAAAAAAAGGGGAAAAAATATGTACATAGAGGGGATTAGGCCTTACCCCGAAAAGAAGAAAAACAAAGAAAAACTATGACAAAATATCTAATCATAACGATAACAAGAAAATTGCATCTTGTCATATAAAAATTCAACCCGGATGAAGGGAGGCTGAGTTCCACCACACATGATTATTAATTGAATGACTAGTGTGAACAAGTCTATCAGAACAATAGTTACCGTCTCTATAAATATGCAAACGGATATTATTGACATCTAGTGACATACAATTACTCCAACGATTTCGCTAATCTCAACGAGCAATATCCTTATTTTTAAAAGTCCACAATAGCTGCAATGGAATGACTTTCAATCCATAAATTCAACCACACGCGGCGATGCGCTATCTCGATGGCAATAATGATAGCCATAAGCTCTGCATACATAACTGAGATCTGTTCAAGCTTTGTAGCAAAACAACCCTGATGGTTTGCTAGATAATCACGAAATATGGCCCCACAAGTAGGTAAAGGCGTCACACTACTAAGTGAACCCTCAATTGTAAGTTGTAATCTTCATCCAAAGGAACGTTGACTCTTAGACGCTAAAGAGAAATTGTGAAGGATACGACGCTCCAATGGAGAGTCCAACATGTAGTCATCTATAGGAATGGTACACTCGTATCAATTGATGTGAATATTGTAATAACTCGGGCCTCTTTTTTACATATTTATAAGTAGGCAATTCTAACGATGTACCTCACGATCTTCTTTACCCCCTCCTCTCTAGTAGAGTTTTTGCCTTCCATGGGAATCAAATTAACCATATACCCAAGAATTCAAGTACATGTTCAATCCAGTCTTACTAGCATTTAACTAGTGCCTAGGGTACGTGGATTCAACTCAGCTGCCATTACGAATAGAAGAGGCAACTTTAGCTTGTAAAAGAGAATAAGCTTGCCGAAGTAGCTGAAAATTTTCAAATTTAGCAGTCCAATAAAAATTATTTTCACGCATTTCTATTAACCAAATAGAGTTACTTCCGACGTGATAACGAACGCCCGTCCATATATGGAAGAGAGCACATACAAAGCCGTCGGAGAATATGCTTGTAGACAAAACAAGGACAAAAGAGAGATATCAAGGTGGTACCTACTTAGCACCTTCATAATAACAGGGGGAAACTTTTTGCTTAATGCTTGTACTGCAAGGTCACATAAAAATGGTTGCAAAGTTTAACTCATGGTACAATGTTCTTAATTGCTATTCATTGTACTTGTTTTAGCTTTTATTATTTAAAATGTCCGATGATAATAACTTTTTTACATATTTGCTATCTTGCAATATTATGATATTATGTCTTAAAATAACTACACAAAAAGAAAATGTATCATGGTGAAATATAATTGTGAAATTCGTTACACTATTGATGCAACGGGGTTATTAATTTCAAAAAGTAAATAAAACCTTATGCTTCAAATTTGGAATTTTTCTAATATTGTAAATGTGTTAAATTAAAAAAGAAAGTAGAAAGAACAAAGCTCTTTGCCTCATCACTTTATCATCAATCAAATGCAGATGTGGCCAAAATGAAAAAACTAGTCATTTTCATATCTCACCGTGATACATATATGAGAGTGAATATTAATTATTTTGGAGTATAAAGTTAAATCTTATTTCATTAACCACCATAACTGCCAAATTTATTGGTCGAATGCAATTTGTACAAATTGCAGCATGCCTTGATTTATAGGATTATTAATCAAGTGGCAAGATCTATATGAAAATCACAAGAATCTTACCCATATAGAAATATCATATAGGCCTTATCTCTTCATCAAACTTCAACTTTAATATTTTTAATTTACACTTTATGTCACGTTATAATCAAGTTTTTAAAATCGTGATCACGACACGATTTGTGATTATCGTAGAGAATTGTGGGAAAATAAAATTGACATGTGCCCTTAATCGCCGTCTTCAAGAAAAAATCACAATTTCTAATTTGATGCCGTTTTTATTTTATTTTTGATAAGCAATATTGAATTATAAAGGAGTACAAGGGGTACTCAATCCCTTACAATTCAAATCAAAACATTATATGTTTTGTAAACATACAATAGGATTAGTACACCAATCAGAGAAAGAGTAAATGGACTTGCGACCGACACGACCACTAAACCAAATCCAAGAGATGGCTATGATGTTATCAACCAAAACTGATACATCAGCCACCCCCCTCGAAAAACAATATTATTTCTCAATTTCCAAATGCACCAATTAGTAGTTAGCCAAATCCAAATGTCGAGTGCGTCTCCCATTTTTTGTCTTCACAATATCACCATACATAAAGAAGTGGTTCAACCCTTCCTCCCCAGTAGAGTAACTACAACCCATCCATTTAAATATTGCCATCCATACCAATTGAGTAAAGTTGCGATTATAGAAAATATGATGACAATTCTCTAACTGCCTACAGCATCGCACGCAGGATAAATCTTGAAAATTTGTAATAATACCTTTGGATGATAAATCCGCCCGTGTAGGTAATTTCTCCAATAATAATCTCCAACCAAAAACACTCACTTTCGATGATACATCAATTTTCCAGAGGTCTTTAAGAGTCATCAGCAAAATTGGATGAACATTGTCAACCGATCATTTTTGTAACAGGAAATTATAAGATGATTTGATCGAAAACAAACTTGTAGCACCAATAATCCAGCGCCATCTGTCCTTACTGTTCGGATTCAAATTTACTCCCAACAACAGATTATGTAGCTCGATTAAATCATTTCCTTCCGATTGTGATAATGCGTCACGCCATTCCCATCGCCAAACCATTCCTTCTATACTATTGCTCATCCTATCTGATATCAAAGCATTTTGCCGCAACTCTTTTGCATAGAGATTAGGAAATAATTCACCAAACGAGTTAGTACCACACCACTTAACATTCCAAAAATTAATATCAGAACCATTCCCCACCATGCAGCTAGTGTTCGTCTTGAACCATCCTGGCATGATCGACTCCCCCACACTAATCACATCCCTCCACCATAATGAATCCTTAGAACCATAAGACTTTGCTTCCCTGGTCAATAAAATAGAAGGCAAAAATCCATACCTATGATACAACAATTCAGACCATACAGCGTCTTTCTCATTGATACCCCTCTATTTCCATTTGCTAAGCAAAGCCACATTAAATAATTCTAAATTTTTTACTCCGAGACCACCTTGATCTTTAGGTAAGCAAATTTGCCCCCACTTTACCCAACACATTTTTTTATCTTCTACTCCACCACCTCACAAGAAATTTCTTTGAATCCTCACCAATTGCTTGATGACACATTATGGAGCTTTGAAAAATGAGAAAAAGTACATTGGTAGGTTTGCTAACACCGAATTAATTAAGGTAATTTTACCGCCATAGGATAAATGTCGCCCACACCAACTATTCAATCTCTTAGTCATAGCTTCCACCACCGGTCTCCAAGTCTCTCGTCGCCTAGGATTAGCACCCACCGGGATTCCTATAAATTTGAAAGGAATGTTATCGGAACAACATGATAAAAAGGAAGAGCCGGCCGAGAGGAACCTTTCATCAACATTGATGCCATATAACTTACTCTTAACAAAATTTATTTTCAGTCCTGACACCAATTCAAACCCCCTCATGACCGATTTGATGGTCCAAAGGTTGGTCCAAGTACCTTCCCCCACTAGCATTGTATCATCCGCGAATTGAAGAATCTCAAATTGTAGCGAATCATTGATCTTATATCCTTGGAATATACCAATCTCAACCGCCCTTTTCATCATACATGTTAAACCTTCGGCTACAATTAAAAACTTGAAAACATTGGATAGAAATTAGAGTGTCCATATTTCAAAATATCTAAATATATATGTATATTAATATATAGGTTTAATTATTTATTTTTATGGTTGGTAGAGACCAAATGACAAAGTCATTGGAAACCCACACACACAAAGTGGAGTGACCAGAGATCGAACCCCGGTTATGACATCCGACAATAGCAATTTCGACATTTCTACCATTTGAGCTAGGATTTGTGGACATATAGGTTTAGGTTTAATTATTATTGCTCCTTTAAAAATATGTTTACTTATCCACCTTAAGGGTGAAATTTCTAGCCGCTAGGCTAATTGACAAAAATAAATAAATTTGGTTTTTATCACCCAATAATCCTTTATGTTAGTTTTTAACACCAAGTGTATAAGGTGGACCAACATTGCATGCGATTTACTATAAATCTCAATAAATCTTTTATTTACGCCGTTTGATCTTATTGGAAAAATAGCGATTGAATTTTGAATGCATACTATATATAACAGTGCAACAATATCAACTAATTTTTTTTTCTCTATTTATTCATCTTCTTCGGTAACTTCTTTTTCACCTTCATCTTCATCTTCATAACATCTTTAAACAAAACTCAAATCTTAAAATAAAACCTAGAAAAAATACGGTAAACCCCTATCTACAATAAGAAAATTGATAATCCAAATCGCGAGAAACACGGTAAACCCAAAACACATAAAACCCAAATCGCGAAACACAATACACCCTAAACGCAATACACTCTTCTTCTTCTTCTTCTTCCACCTCCTCCATATCAATTACTTCTTCCAATTTGCAAACTATTTCTTCCAACGAAATTCCAAACCCTAATCACATAAAAACCCAAGAATCGAAGCTCGAAACAATGATTGAAGTAGGCCTGTATTCGAATCGAAGATTCAAGCTGTAAATGACAATTGAAGCCAAACACCTGTCACAACTTAACGTTTTCTACGAAAATTGGATGGAACTTTTTTTAATTTCTTTAAGAGATCAATGTGAAACCAAAACAATCTATAAGGGACCAAAATAATAAATAAGTTTAATATATATATTAAAAAGAATGACCACGAATATGACCACCAATATTTTAAATTAAAAAAAAAATCCAAATAGATATTAAATTGTGCACTTTCCGACCTCAACTGAATAACCAAACCAATATGAATGTTGTAAAATTGGACCTTGAATCATCTCAATGATAATAAACAACATAGAAATATAAATATAAAAAATTATATTTAAGATCTTCCTCATAAAAGCAAATTCCCCAAGCTTCAACAAGTTTTTTTCCAATATAAATCACATGGAGATGACTGAACAACAAAAAATTATGTTAAAGAGTACATATAGATGTTACAAAAGCTGAAAACATAGAAAAGGTTAAAAGAACGAAAAGTTTCAGATTAATTATTTTCCTCAATATTTTGGTGGTAGTTAATATTATATAAATATAAAAAAGATAAACTAGTCTCATGAACTTAATTTAGTTAGCAGTAACATTGTATTATATAGGTAGGCGTTCGGAGTTTGAACTTCAATCATTCCACTTATCCACTTTAAGGGTCTGTTTGGGTCAAACGGATGGGAGGGGAGGGGAGGGATTTTAATGAAGGAGAGGGGAAGGGAGGGGAGGGGAATATTTCAATTAAATAAATGTTTGGTTCAAATGAGGGGAGGTGAGGGGAGGAGAGGTATTTTAAAAATAATTTACTTTTTTACCCTTACAATATTATAACTTATAATACTCTTATTTCAAAAACTAATATCCCTATAATTTTATGAGTCTCATAATTTTAAAATTATTCACTATATAAATAATTAAATATAAAAACTCAATAGACTCAAAAAATTCACAAATCAAATAATTTGTTGATAATAATTTTTTATCTTGATGATCACCAAATAAATAATTTATCAAATTAAACTCTACACAAAAAAGTTTTTTAAAAGAAGTGTTCATCTATAACAATAATAACAATAATAAAGGGAAGACATTAGTTTGGTGTAGCCTTTTTTTAGAAATCCCAAAATACCCTTAATAGTTTGTTTTTTTATTCTCTTCTTTAATAACTACCAAAACCAACTACTCTTCTTTTAGTTTACACATATTCTCCATATTTCTTCAAAAAAATTCATATCCAATTCATGTTTTGTTTTCTCAAATTTTTTTAACTTGAATATTTGCAAATCATTCCATAAAAAAACTGCAATAAATTATCACAAACACAAATTTGATGGAGAAAAATCACTACAAAATCACCTATTCCTATTAGCATAAAAAGGAGAAAGGTTTGTATAGACAAAAATAAAAAGCAGAGACAATACACTACTAACAACCAAGGCAGACACCAACATGTAGATTGTACAGGGTCCTTCTTTGTAGTGAAATTTTAACAATATAATACATCATATTATTCCATATATTTTGTGTGACTCATTTTTATTTTTACATATAGAATGTGAAGTATGTAATCGAGTGATTAATAATATATAAGGAAATCTGAGAGGAAGAAGAAGGAACTGCCCAAAGGAAAGGAGGGATCTGATATGATTATGATTTGAATTTGTGATGGATGGGAGAAGAGACCACTGATTAGTATGTATCTGATGGAATGTATCTTATTGTTTCCTATTCTTTTTCTATCTCTCTCAACTCTTCTTTTTCATTTTTAAAATTTATTTTACAACAACTTCATCAAGATAACGAGAATGCGATGCATGAATCAACCACTGTCATCACTTTGCCCATTCAAAACACGACAAAAATCAATCATTTTGATTTTTTTGGTTTTTTCTTCACTCTCTTTGTAGCAGCAGTGAATAAGCCCGCCGACAGTTGGTACTAGAATTTTTGGATTTCGCTAAGAAAAGTTCTGTCTTGATTTGTTTCTATATTCTCTCTTTTTCTTTTTTCTATAATGTTTTCCTCTAAATTTGATTATTTACTGTATTGATGGTATTTTATTCATTTTTTTTTTTGTGTTTTCAACCCCAGGATAAAAGAGAAGAATATGTCACGACGATATTATGGCTATGAAATCACATGAATCAAGGGGAAAAATTGGGTCTTTGTGAAGGTAATTTTTATGCTTTTTATTTGTAATGTCAATAGATCATCATGAGTCTATACAAAACATATGTGTGTGCAAATATCCTTTTAAATTAGTCAATAAAGTATCTTTGTCAAATTGAATTTATTGATTTAATTGAGTGTAATAATAATATATACCAGAATGATTGAACAATGTTTTCAATAAAAATTAGCCTTTGGTAGTCAATAGGTACATAGATTTTTTTTCATGAATTTAATTATTGTTTGTGCGTGTTAATATTTATTTTACAGAATATGTGTTTATTTGACATATGACAAATTTGTAAAGGTAAGTAAAATATTGATGGCTAATGGATGAAGATGTTACTTATCGATTCATTGTTATTAAGGTTAGTGCACTAATACACCCTTCCTTCTCTTATTCTAACATGGGTACATAATTGCTTTATTCAAAGGAAATCTATGAAGCATAGTCACTCTTCAAGTTATCCGTGCTTTGTGTCCGACAGACACCGACACAACACTGACATTTATAATTACACTTAATTATGTTATTTTCTTAAAATATTATCGATGTCAACATGTCATGTCTGTATTGTGTCGCATGTCCGTGCCTTTGTTCGTGCTTCATATAAAAAGGAATCTTCACATTTAATTTCGTTGTTGTTGTCTTATTATTTCGTATTGTTTTAATTTCATTGTTGTGTGAAACCTAATATAACAGGTTTACAATAAGCTTTGTAGTTTGTTTGTTTTTGTTGTTCGATAAGTTGAATAATTTGAGAAAAAAGTACATTTTTGGTTATGGTTACGTTGTTGATTCTTTGATTTTAGATGCTATAAATTTTGGTAACATATATGTTTTGTCAATGAATATTTGAAATTGTAAATTTTGTTTTGTTTATTTTCATTATTTTCCTGTTTATTTTTAGTTTGTATTTTAATACTTCAATTTGCATGAATTTTGTTTGCCTCTAACAAAAGGATCACCCTATTAAAAGTTTATAAATGTTGGTGAACTATTATTTGTTTCAGGTGTAATGTTTAATTTCTTTTGTCTATACTTCTACTTAACATTTTTAGCATAATATAGAATATGAAATTAACTCTTAATTTTGTTGCAATTAATAGGTGTTAATACAATTTACACTACAAATTCAACATATCCAAAGATGATGTTACAGCTCATTGCTGAAGTGATATGCAAGTGAATATAACATTAATCATTGTATGAGTTAACTGCAAGATAGAAAAACCGTGGACATTAATCAAGTATTGCCTTATTATACATTTTAATGAGCTCTTTTTTTCATTATATTGATCTCTTTTACACTTGAAAAACCATGGATACATATAGTTTTATTTGGGTTTTAATTTGTGAATGTTATTATATGAGTTAACATAGCCACCGCTTTCTTTCTTTTTCTCCTCAAATCTAAATGTTTCCGGTCACGATGAAGACCTCCGGTGCTGGTGGTGCGAGGTGTGGCGTAGCACTCCGCATCACCCTTGATACCCTTCGCATCACCCTTGATACAAAGAGAACTAGATACACCATATTTTAGGCTCCAACTGACTACACATGAAGGAAATTGGTGGTGCAATTTCATATATATGTTTTGTTCATCCATTTATGCTTATATACATTTTGTCTATCAATATGTTGTTATTCTTTTTTAATTTATTTATTTTTTGGTTTAATTTAACTTTTATTTTTGTTTTATTGTGAAACCTGCTAAACCAAACAAAGTAAATGATTTGTAATTTTTTTATATTTAATATTTTTGTTTTATTGTGGAACCTTTTACTCAAATCAAACAAAGTAAAAGATTTTTAATTTCTTTTTTTGTTTAATACAAAATTTATATTATTTAAAATTAAAAGTAAAATACATAAATAATTCAAATAAAACCAAATTATATAAAAGACTCATGTAGTAAGTGCAATAAAAAAATACAAATAAAAAGTCGGACAAATGCGTACGTTACAACTAATGCTTTGGAATCTCTCTATAGAGTTAATTTTGGTCCTATTTTTTCACTAAGAGTTTTTTACATTGGATTTAAATCTCTGGGCCAGCTATTCCACCCTTTGAGGTGCCTCCAATCTAGCGAGGGAAATAGTCATTGCTTTCGGCAGTGGATACCCTGGTCTCGACAAAAAAAAAAGTCTCTATATATGTGACTCAGTTTGTTGTTTTCCAAAAATCAATTATTCATAGAAAAAAGATGTATGAAAATGGAGAACAATCTTTTATATACTTAGCATAACAGAAATTGCGGACAGACGGGCATGGGATATTATGTTCGCATTTTTTATTTTGCTAACGTGTATATCTTAGTTAATAATACAAGATAGTTCGTCTGATGACAATATATAACATATACAATGAAAAATCAACTTTTGTTCTTATACATTTTCTTTTCAATTTTAATGCACATAAATTACAATTTTTATTTTGAGGAAAACTGAAAATACACAAATTAGTTTAAATAAAAATTAAATTTATAATAAACCGCTTTTTATAATTTATATACTTTAGTAGAACAAAAACGTTGATCACACAAATGGGCACGGAACGTGCCCGTTTGGCCACTAGTGTCAAATAAAATGAACAGGCAAGAAAGAGCAAATAAAATTATATAAAAAATTGTATTATCACTGTAACAAAAAAATCATATAGTTTGCAAAAAAAAAAATTGTATGAAAATCTATGTGCATTACAATGAAGAAATAAATAACTAGAAAATCAAAACTACTCCTATATACTCCATCAACGTAAAAAATTGTAAGACTTGTAAAAATATTGTATGGAAATGTTACAACTATAATAATAAACGTAAGAAAAGGCCTTGAAAAAATAACAAGAACTTGAAAAAAAAATGTAAAATTCCAGGTAGGGATATATTGCAATGGAAAAAAAACTAGAAAACTAAAGCTATATTAGATAATAATAAACGTAATAAGAGGCCTTGAACAAAAAAAAACAAATTAGCAATATAAAAAAAAATTACAAGTAGGGATAGTTTTGATATTTTAAAATAAATATGAGGACAATTATGGCAATATAATTAAAATGGTAATAACTTGACTTGACTTGCCTCCCCTCCCCTCCCCTCCAAATCCCCCCAATTTGGGGGAAGCAAAAATTGAGTATTTGATGGATTTTGCTCCCCTCCTCTTCCCTCTTAAAAATTGAACCAAACACATTTAGTTTAAAATATTCCCTCACCTCCCCTCCATTTACCCCGAACCAAACACACCCTAAGGGTGAAATTTTTAGCCATTAAAAAAAAAAGAAAAAAGAAAGGAGGAGTCGTATATTAGTAGGATTAGACCAAGTCGCAATTAGCACAATTAATAGACAATAAATTATGTGTATATATATATATATTTTAAAATATTTGAAATATATATAAAATTAACAAATCTTTTAAGTTCCAACAATCCAAATTTAATTATTGTAAAAAAAAAAAAAATCCAAATTTAATTATATATATATAAAAAAAAGACAATCCAAATTTGAAAACCATGATGTTGCCGTCCATACAATGATTTTGAACTTTTTTTTTTGTTGGTAGACGAAATAGTAAAGCCATTAAAAACTCACACACACAAAGTGGAGTGACCAGGGATCGAACTCCGGTCATAGCGTCCGATACTAACAATTTCGGTATTTCTAATATTTGAGGTAGAAGTTGTGAACTTTTTAAATATAAAAAAGCCAATAAATCTCAATAAATCTTTTAATTTACGCTGTTTGATCTTATTGAGAAAATAGCCATTAAATTTTGAATGCATACAAATATCTAACAGTGCACCAATATCAACTAATTTTTTTCTCTATTTATTCATCTTCTTCCATATCTTCTTTTTCACCTATCATCATCATCTTCATAAGATCTTCAAACAAAACCCAAATCCTGAAATAAAACCTAGAAAAAAATAAGTAAACTCAGATATAATAAGACAATTGATAATCCAAATCGTGAAACACAGTAAACCCAAAACACAAAAAACCAAAGTTGCAAACTCAATAAACCCAAATTGCACAAACACGAAAATGCCAAACATAAAACACAAAAAACCCAAATTGTGAAGCACATTACACCCTAAACACAAAACACTCTTCTTCCATCGATTCCTTCTTCTTATTGCATATCTATTCCTTCTTCCAAATTGCAAACTATTTCTTCCAACGAAAATCCAAACCCTAATCACACAAAACCCAATAGAAGCTCCAAACGACGATTGAAGCTCAGCTTTGTGATCGAAACAATTATTAAAGTACGTTTGTAATCGAATCGAAGATTCAAGATGTAAATGACGATTGAAGCTCTCTGGCTATGATTCATTTGGTTGTGGTTAAAGCTCTCTAGTCTTCCAGAATTATAATATCCGATTTTTAGATATTTTTTATTTTTTGGGTTGAAGGTTTTTTTTTTTCTTCTGAGTTTTTTTTGAAGATCTGCATTTTATAGATGAATTAATGAAAATGATGATAAAGAGGAGGGAAGAAGATGAAGAAAATGATGAAGATATACATTTTTTTTATCTTTCCTATGTTTTGTTTTTGGAGGAAATGACTCTTTTGCCACGTAAGTCAACCACCTGTCACAATTTAAAATTTTCTATGAAAATTGGATGGAAATGACCATTCAGACTAACGGTCATATAGTAAAGCAGGGGCGGAGCCCTTTATGGGTTGGATAGGGTCATGGCCCGCCCTAGAATTTTTAATTTTTTTCCATATGTATGCTATTTAGCGGCGGTTGTAAACCCCTGCTATACAGTTCGTGTAGTTTGTTATTTATAGGTTTGCGGGAGTTTCTTTGTTGGACGACTCAGAATTCTTTAACTGGTTTCCAGTTTGCGGGGGTTTCAAACCCCCTCTATTTGGACACCCAAGATTCTTAATAATTCAAATATCCTTCTTAGTTTATTTTTTGAAGGATCTCTTGTAATGTTTTATTGTTTAATACTTTATAGATGTTTTAAAATGTGTTATTTATTTTGTCAAAGTTTTCAAATATATTTTTTTTGGAGAAAAAAGTACTCAAATTTTTATTTAAAATAAAGTTTGTGTATAAAAATTCATGTTTCATCAATCTTTTGTTAAAAAAATTTAAATTTTTGTTAGAGATTCATATAATATTACAAACATAAGTACAAGAACTAATTAAAAAGTATGAAGTTTATGCATAAGTTGACATAAAATTTATTTATTAAAAGTTGTAATAGTCGACCTTTTGACTATTTTTTTAGATATCCCTATTAAATATACCTTCAATATGATATGTTTTTTTTTAGTAATTTTTTTGCATATTCATTTTATATTTGTAGCTGTCCGCCCCCATTTTTTGGACTCGCTCCGTGTTTACACTGATTTTTGGTAAATAACCGCTAGTTTATTTACTGGTAAGATCAACTAGAAAATCTTGGGACATGTTTGTGCATTTATGGAGAGAAAATATTTAATGTTCACAATAAAAAGGTCAAGTCTAAAACCTTTAATATTGGAGATTTAGTCTGGAAAACTATTCTATCTATGGATCGAAAGGATAGGGTTTTAGGAAAATGGTCACCCAATTGGGAAGGTCCTTTTAAGATTTCGCAAATATATTCTAATGGTGCATTCGAGATCGAAGAGTTAACTGTTGAAAGACGCACTCTTAATATAAATGGTAAATATTTGAAAAAATATAGGCCAACATTGTGTGAAATAAACATAAGCACAGAATAAGAATGATAATGACATCAAAATGGCAAAAATAATAAATTGCCATAAAAACAGGATATTCTCAAATATTACGAATTTATTTAAACCAATCAAATAATAGGAATTGTATTTCGAATACAATAATTGGTTACATTCGAAACCATCTATGGTTTTATTTGACCTAACAAAATCTATCCTAATGCATCTTTATTTTAAACAATAAAGAGAAAAGCAAGAAAGAAGGTGCAACTGTTAATCCTTCCCAACTGGTTGAGAAGTTCCACCACACAAAGAACAATCCCCAACAGCAGTAAGGTGGATTGTCACACCTCACTTCATCTTCGAAGAACTGGACTCAATGTCCTTTCCATTCTTATGAGGAGAGTTGGTAGGATCCTCGATCAACATAAGGGAATCATCTTGACCTTGACAGAGATCTTCTTCTGGGACGTAAGTCTTTAAAAATTCAGCATAATCTGAATCAATCTCATCTGAACCAGAATCATCGGGTTCTTGGATACGGCTTTGAGATTTCTTCTGAATCTTATGAGAAGATTGGATAGGTTTAGATTTGGGGGTTAGATGTTTCTTGCGTTTAGAAACAGAAGAAGGTTTGCTAGTTTTCTTAACAGAAACAACACCTTTAGATTTTCCTTTCATGGTTTCTTGAAGAAAGGAAGGAGGTTAAAGGAAAGAGGAATAGTGAAGGAGATTTGGATTAAAAAATCACAACAGAGACGTTCCTTTTTATAGAGAAATTTGGACGGTTGGCAGTTAGATTTCCCTTGTTTCTCGCAAACAATAAATTTGGATTGACTTGACTGTTTTGGAAACAGAGTCAAACACGGTTTTTGAAGAATATTTGTCAGTTGCACATATCAAGAAGTGGAAAAGATTTTCCCGCCGTGAATTCCGAGGTTTTTGTTATAAAAAATCCCAAATTCGAAGTTTTAAAAGTTATCTGGATTAGTAAAGCCTATCAAATGATTCGAGAACATCGAAAGTAGAGAAATCGAAATGGCAAACAAATAATTCGCCACAAAACAGGGCATTGTTAATATTACAATCCGATTCAAAACTTGTTCAAAAAATTAACATAGCAAATTGTTCGAAACAAAAAAAAAAAAAAGAAAAAAAGAAAATTAATGGAACATATTCAAGCTTTGGATTTCAAATTAGCATAATGGGTTTTGAGCAAAGCCAATTCGACGTCGATAACTTGTACATTGCTCTCAAGGGATTTAACATCTTCCTGCAAAGCTTCAGAGGCACTAAAGTATCTAAGACCTTCTCGCTTTTCCTGCTCAGAATGAATGAGGAGCTCTCTTTTCGCTATTTCTGCTCGCAATCCCACAATTTCTTCTTGCCATCTGCCAATATTAGAAATACACTCTTGGACTCCTTCACTAGAATTGGCTTTTTGGGTCCTCATTGCCTCTACCTTTTCGACAGAGCGGTTAGCTTTATCGAAAACAATAGCTTGGGCCAGTTTCTGATGACTCATCCTTCCAAGAGTATATTCTTTCTTTTGTACAGCTTTGGCAAATTGCTCGATTATCGACTCGAATTGAATGACTTTACTCAAAGTATCCTGATCAGTGAGAGGATTATGCAGCTGGTTCAAAAAAAATTTATGGGCAAAGGCAGCATTGATATTTTCTTCAATGGACTTTAACATATCACCATTTATGTATTCTGAATGAAACTTGAGCAACAGAGAATCCTGGCGAACGTTTTGTCGAATACTGGCCTCAGATTTGCTTGAAGCATCGCCAGTGTCGCTGCTTGAAGCAGGTTCCCATTTTTTAGCCATGAGAAGTCTTAGTGCAAGGTCTGGCTTCGAATTCCTCATGTTGTCGAATTCCCCTTCAGACATGCCAAGGCTAGCCGAGAGTTTCGAAGTCGAAGACTCTGGCAAAATTTCTGATCCACCTTCCTCTGCTTCAGGAATGAACTCAGCATCAAAGTCCATTTGCTCATTCGAGTAATCTGGGTTGGCTTGAGAATTGGAAGTTGTATGAACAAATTCCATATTCGAAGCAGCAGCATTAGCTGCCTCCAGATTCTCTTCATCAGTGACAGTCTTGTCACTATCATCCTGCAAAGATAAGGATAAATTAGTAAAATAAAGGCTAAGGCATTAGCATTGAAAGAGAGTTCAAAGTTCATTTACCTTGGTAACTTCATCAGTAGATTTTCCAACTTCATCAGTGGGTTTATTTTGGTCTAAACTTTCAACCAAAACCTCTTTAAGTCTATCTATTTCTTCTACAACCTTAGGGGGATCATCTTTCGATGTCTCTGTCGAAATAACAACAGCAGGTTGAGTCGAAACACTCGGATTTGCTTGAGAACGATCCTCAGGAGATTTTGATTTAGACTTGGATTTGGATTTCTTCTTTTTCTTCTTTTTCTTTGGCACCCTCTCATCTGGTTCAGGACTTTTCTCTTCAACAGGGGCATTGTCTTCACCTTCAGTTTTGTCTTTATCTTTTCCTTCATCACCTTCAATATCCTCATCCATGACTTCAATAACTGGAGGACCAACAACCTCAGCACTTGGTGCTGGATTCACCTCTTGAGCAGCAGGCTCTACAGTCGTTGTCCTTTTCAACGGGGTCACCACTTCTTCTTCCTGTTTTCGACAAGAAATTTTTTCAGAAAATAAGAAACAAAAATCGAAAACGAAGAAAATTCGGAAACTTACCTTCACCTTCACTTCCACATTCTTCTTATCAGCAGGCTTAGTCTTGCGGGTTTCTTTCAAAGCATCTTCCAAAGCTTGTTTCGAAACTACAAAAGGTTGAATTAAGAATTAATATAATGTGGAAGCATGATTAAAAGAGAAAGTAAAGAATTACCTTTTGGCTTCGATTTCTTTGCCTTCTCGACAATTGGTTTGCTCAGACCATCTTCCAATCCTCGAACAATCTCTTCAACACTTTTAGTTCGAGTCAAATAATAATTCTCCCACCAACTATCAAAGTCCGTGGTACAAAAATGAGAAATATTAAAGTCAAAAGAGTTGAGGTTGTATGAATTCTGTTCTGTTATCTTGAGATAACCTCTAAACGTCTTTTCAGAAAGACTCGAGCCTAAAACCATGTCCTTTTCTTCTTCAAATAAACTTTTGGGACGAATCTGAGACATCCCAAATTGTCTCGAGACTAGATTTGGTTGGTATCCCACCAGTCCAAAATGTTTTGCTTGAGTGCCTATCCTACAAGATAGCACAGAAGGATCCAGATAGGTTGACCATACCTCATTCACTTCGTCCTCATTGTCAGGGTCGAAAGCTGGAAAGTCCTCAGTAAACCAATTGGGACCAAATTCCCTAGTAGCAAAAGGAGCGTGTTGGGGTTTGAAAACATTAAAGTTGAGAAAAATTTTCATGTACCTCATGAAAAGGGTCTTGTGATCAGTCTCTAATTGTCGAGGGGCTAATCGAATAATCCTCCTTCCTTCGATTGGACGATCAGCCATTTCAGTTTCAAATTCTTGGGGTACCTTCAAATCGAATTCTTGTTCAAAGGTGGCATTCAACCACAATTGTAGCAACCATATGGGTCCGGCGACCAAAAATGAAGAGCCATTGGTAGATTTCTTAATCTCATCACAGGCTAGTCCAATAGACTCATATAAAACAGCTAAAATTAATTTCCCTAAACCAAAATGCCTACCCTCGTGTATCTGGATGGCCATGGGAATAAACATTTTCGCTACTTGTAAGGAACGAGAACAGAAAACATAGTAAGACAGCCAAAGGGTTAAAAAAGCTACATGTTCGACACTGCTAGTTTCTCCCTTCTCCATGTTTTTCTCGATGAACTTGGTGAATGACAGTTCAGTTGGGTCGAAATCAATGTTATCACTGGTATTTGCTGGATCAAAGGTTTCATCATTTGGTCGAAGACCAGTTAGGGCAGCTACGTCTAACAGAGTTGGGGTAAGCATGCCACATGGGAATTGAAAGGTGTTAGTAGACTGATGAATAATTTAGCAAGTGTACTAAACTCGTCAAGTAATAATAAAAGTAAGTAAGATCGTCTCCACAGGGATTGTTTTAAATTTGACAAAACAATTGAATTATATCTAGTAACTAAAAGCAATAAAAAAGGGGGATTTGTTTGTTTGGATTTGTTGCCTAAATAAAAGATTTAGACAAAATATTTAGAAAAGATTCAAATAAAATATTTGAATTGAATTAGGGTTTTTAGAGAGAGAAACAAGCGATTGGACCTTTTGGTTCATCTAATCCTAATTCATCTCGGTGATTCCATGTTTATTAACGAACTACAACTTTAGTTTCATGATCGATTAAATTAATTAACTATGCCCAATGTCTTGGTAACATAGTCCTCTCCCTTGATCATGAATCCCAAATCTCTAAGGTGATTTATGATCAAGTGAGGAATTCGCGCTTTAATCTTTGATCTCAATTAGTAAACCAAAATCTCTTAAGTGAAAACCAATTTTACAATAATTCCTAGATCAATAATCTATTCCTATTCTCATAGTAAAACAAATCATAAACATCATCACACAAGTCGTCACATATGTAAAGCATTAAGCACAAGGAAAAATTGATGAAACTAACTTCGTAATTAATTAATAAACATAAAAGAAATCACATGGTTCGAGACAATTCGGGATTAGAATCCCCTAAGGCCAATCATAAGGATTTAGCCGGACATAGCTAGACACAAATTAACAAGTTTAAAGATGAAAGAAAGCATTACAAAGAGCTCTGAGTTTCTTCCAAAAGTCTTCTGTTTCTCGCCGTCAAATTCTGTACCTTAATTCTGCTTCAGAAGTTCAAATATATAGGCTTAGGTTACGGGCCCGCGCCGCGCGCCGGATCCCCGCGCCGCGCGCCAAATAACAGAAAAGGATGGTTGGCTTCTGGGTGTTGGCGCCCCGCGCAGCACCTCTGGCGCCCCGCGCCAAACACCAGATAAACTACCTAAATTTCCTGCATTTCTTGTGCGTTCAGCAGCCTTGTACTCGATGTAACTTTCACTTATTATTGTGCAAAAATATAATAAAAACCTACTAAAAACCTTGTAATTAGGTCTTGAAATAAGTAAAACTATAGTCATAACGTGGAGTCATCACAACCCCAAACTTGAACTTTTCCTTGTCCTCAAGGAATATCTTCATCCATCGGAAAACCTGGCACTATCATCAACAATCTTATTCAAAGCATCAAAGTCAATCAAGTTAGATACCCACAATTATCATTTCAATGATCATCCCTATCAAGAATTTACTCGCATATGGATTTATAACGAAAAATCAAGAACTTTTCACAAATATTGACCAAACTTTAATCACTTCACTCCCTCACATTCTCTCCTGTTTAAAGATGGTATATATTTCACTCAATCAACACAAACATAGCCATTCTACCATAGGCTTGCAAACATTCTAGAAATCAATCAACATGCATAAGAATTCACACCTTTAGAGGACTTGAGGGTTATAACGGGGCTTAGGTTTTAGGGTAGATGTTTTTGGAAGGTAAGCAGAAAAACTTGGAGTTTCAAAGATCACCTATTTCACAAGATTGGATTATTTCAAACATTTCCCCCTTTAATTTCAAGCGTTGTAATACTAGAGAACTTACTTATCAAACTTTATTTTTCTTTTTCATATCATTTGGTGTTTTCTTTTTGTGTACACCATTTTTATTTTTCTTTTTGTAGTTCTCTAGTACCCCACCCCAAACTTAATTTGTTGCTTATTCCAGAAGCAACCCCAAACTTAATGATGAGCATTGTGCTCGAATCATAAGTACCGTGATCTAACTCCAAGAAAATCATCTTTTTTTTTTTTTCTTCATAATTTCAAACTTGGGTTATCAAATAAAGAACATTTTTCTTTCGGCTCAATTGGGGTTTAACGAAGGATATAATATAAGTAAAGGTAGCTTCAAAAAGGCTCAAGGTACAAACAACATGCCTCGGTGTGTAACTCATAGCAATCAATCAATTAAAAGAACAAAAGCAAGTTCTAGAGAATTAGCTAAGTTGTGGAATCTCTCATGACAAGAAAATTTTATGTGTTTGGGCTCAAATTCTCGCGGCTTTGCCGGATTATCGAGTGGTCAATGTTTGAGAAATTTCCTCAACTTTTCTAATTACAATCACATATGAAAAACAATCAATGAAGGGAGTCACAAATTCATGAATCATGATGCTAACAAAACTGACTTATAATACATTCAAACAAAATCATTCGGATAGTGCACAAGTTTTCAAATAGCCAAAACATTCATCAAAGACAAAAAAAAATTCAAGTAGAAAGGAAGTGAGACTAACCTTGGGTTGCCTCCCAATCAGCGCTCGTTTAACGTCAATAGCTTGACGGTCCGTGACCTAGAGGTCACGCGCTTGTTTAACGTCCCGAGGCTTGACGTCCGACACCCTCATTAGGGAGGATATTTGAAGTCTGCTCCTTCCAAGTAAGTATCCCTACCCATCTTGAATGCTTCCTCCGTAGTCTTCTTGTGCAAGCAAAAGGGAGGATTCACATCGTCTGCGTCCCAAACCAACGCATCATCATCCTTTTTCAATACCTCCGCAAACAATGTGCCCTCTAGAATTAGTGGTTCTCCTTCTTCGGAATCATCATCTAAGCTTTTAAGGAATACTTCAATTTCACGCTCCCATTCTTCTTCTTGGGCATCATTGACCACCTCCTCTAGCACATCCACTTTGAAGCATGCGGGTACTGGTCCCCCAAATGTTGTGGCTTCAAACACCTGAAAACAGATTTGTTCATCGTCTAAACGGAGCATGAGTTCTCCTTTCTCAACGTCGATCAGAGTCCTTCCGGTAGCTAAGAATGGTCGTCCCAATAAGAGAGGAACTTCAGCGTCTTCTTCCATGTCCAGAATCACAAAATCAGCCGGGAACACAAATTCAGCACATCTTACCAAGACATTTTGCAGAATTCCATATGGATGTGTGATCGATCGATCGGCAAGAGACAATTGCATCTTTGTTGGCTTAGCTACAGCACCTGGGATACGCTTCATCATGGACAAGGGCATCAAATTGATGCTTGCACCCAAGTCACATAAGGCTCTCCTTACCTGCAAGTTTCCGATAGAGCATGGAATGGTGAAACTTCCTGGATCCTTCTTCTTTTGTGGAAGCTTCTTCTGAATTATTGCACTACACTCCTCGGTCATATTCACCGTGTCATCATCCAGAGGCTTCCGTTTCTTTGACAAAAGTTCTTTCATGAATTTGGCATAGACGGGCATCTGTTCTAGCGCTTCTGCAAAAGGAATGTTCATTTGGAGGCTGTAAAGCATCTTCATGAACTTTTTAAACTGTGTAGTATCATCTTCCTTAGACTTCTTTTTGCGCGGATATGGTAACTTAGCATGGATTGACTTTTCTTTCTCCGTTTTATCTTCTTGGACTACCACACTTTTACCTTTCTTCTTTTCAACTAACTTCTCACTCTGCTTTTCAACTTCTTTGTCTCTCTCCTCGTCTGATTCAGCCACTATCTCCCACTCTTTTTCAACTTCTCCCTCACTCTTGTTCACTCCTTCGTCCTTCAACTCACTCTTCTTTTTTATCGCAACTTCCGGTGAAGGAACTTCTCTACTTCTCAGGTTGATAGCCAAGCAACTTTCGTTCCTCGGATTGTCTTTCGTAGACCCTTCAAAGCCATTATTTTGAGTGGCTGAGAACTGTCTTGACAATTGGCCAATTTGGGTTTCCAAGGTCTTGATGGAAGCTTCATGATTCTTGTTGGCCACATCTTGGTCGGCTTTCATCTGCTTTTGGCTGATTTTCATTTCTTCAAAATTCCCTTGTGTGGCCGTGATAAATTGTGCAAGAACGTCCTCTAGCTGAGAGGGTTTTCTGGTTTGAGAGTTTTGAGAAGAAGCTTGTGGTTGGGACTGATTCTGATTCCCTCCCCAACCGAAATTCGGATGTTCTCTCCAACCTTTGTTATAAGTGTTTGAGTACGGGTTGTTGTTGGGGTCAGTTTTCTTAAAATTTCCCAGATACATAGCTTCCTCGGAGCCTGCAGGAAAACATTCACCATTAGCATGCCCTTGACCACAGAAGTTACACTTCACATCTTGAACTGCCTTGGCTTGCATTGGAGGAGCGGGGGCAGTGGTGAAGTGTTTTAACATGGCTGCCATCTGATTGTTCAACAACTGAGATTGCGCTAGGATAGCGGTTTGAGTATCAAGCTCCAGCATGCCAGCCTTTTTCTTTGCTCCCCTATCATTCTGAACTCTGTATTCATTCTGAGCCATAGCCTCCACTAACTCCCTTGCTTCGCTTTCATCTTTATTTTTCAATGAACCACCAGCTGATGCGTCCAACAACATTCTAGTCTGAGCTCTCAATCCTTGAGTAAAGTGTTGCATCTGGGCATGGCTGTCTAACCCATGGTTTGGGCACTTCTTCAAACCAAGCTTGAATCGCTCCCATGCATCATACAATGATTCCGAGTCCCCTTGCTCGAAGTTGGTGATCTCATTCCTCCTTTCTAAGAACTTATGGATTGGGAAATATCGCTCACGAAACTTCAACTCGAGCTCATCCCAAGAAGCAATAGTGTTGGGTGGCAGTGTATCGATCCAATCTTTTGCCCTGCCAGTCAAGGATAGTGGAACAACCTC
This sequence comes from Trifolium subterraneum, assembly GCA_951799995.1. NCBI lineage: Eukaryota > Viridiplantae > Streptophyta > Magnoliopsida > Fabales > Fabaceae > Trifolium > Trifolium subterraneum. The sequence continues at coordinate 43,490,111 of OX637464.1, forward strand.
AACTTCTTGTTTGAGTCGGATACCCCAGCTGGGTCAGTGTAGCCACATGCTTCATAGAATCGGGCTAGATGGATGTTTGGGCATTCAGATTCGCTCCCAGAAAACTGGTTCTCCTTGAGAGCACTGAGCACCGTATTCTTTATGTCGAAAGATACGGGATTCAGTGGTTGAAAACCCAGATTAGGGTTATGACCACCAGCTGCTTGGCCGTAGTCACCCAATGTCCTTCGCGGTGGTGGATCAACTCCAGCCATGCTTTCGGATTTGTCGTTCGAAGTGTTAGAACTAGGAACTTCCTCTTCAAGTATCTCGTCCGTACCACTTGTTAACAGGGAAGTCTGGTGTGCCAACCGAACTGCTCTCCTGTTTGCTTTAGCTGTTTTCTCGATTTCCGGATCAAAGATCAGTTCTCGGACTACCTTCTTCCTACCTTGCATAAACAATCAGAAATACCTTTAGAAGCAACTGCACTACAAGAGAATAAATAAAAAAAAAATAGATTTTGGAATTTGTAGATATCTATATTTTTTTTTTTCGATATAAAAGAAAAAACAAGACAATAAAATAATAAAAAAAAAAAACAAACTAAATATGGTTCAATCGGATTGTCAATTAAATCAACAATCCCCGGCAACGGCGCCAAAAACTTGATGAATAATTTAGCAAGTGTACTAAACTCGTCAAGTAATAATAAAAGTAAGTAAGATCGTCTCCACAGGGATTGTTTTAAATTTGACAAAACAATTGAATTATATCTAGTAACTAAAAGCAATAAAAAAGGGGGATTTGTTTGTTTGGATTTGTTGCCTAAATAAAAGATTTAGACAAAATATTTAGAAAAGATTCAAATAAAATATTTGAATTGAATTAGGGTTTTTAGAGAGAGAAACAAGCGATTGGACCTTTTGGTTCATCTAATCCTAATTCATCTCGGTGATTCCATGTTTATTAACGAACTACAACTTTAGTTTCATGATCGATTAAATTAATTAACTATGCCCAATGTCTTGGTAACATAGTCCTCTCCCTTGATCATGAATCCCAAATCTCTAAGGTGATTTATGATCAAGTGAGGAATTCGCGCTTTAATCTTTGATCTCAATTAGTAAACCAAAATCTCTTAAGTGAAAACCAATTTTACAATAATTCCTAGATCAATAATCTATTCCTATTCTCATAGTAAAACAAATCATAAACATCATCACACAAGTCGTCACATATGTAAAGCATTAAGCACAAGGAAAAATTGATGAAACTAACTTCGTAATTAATTAATAAACATAAAAGAAATCACATGGTTCGAGACAATTCGGGATTAGAATCCCCTAAGGCCAATCATAAGGATTTAGCCGGACATAGCTAGACACAAATTAACAAGTTTAAAGATGAAAGAAAGCATTACAAAGAGCTCTGAGTTTCTTCCAAAAGTCTTCTGTTTCTCGCCGTCAAATTCTGTACCTTAATTCTGCTTCAGAAGTTCAAATATATAGGCTTAGGTTACGGGCCCGCGCCGCGCGCCGGATCCCCGCGCCGCGCGCCAAATAACAGAAAAGGATGGTTGGCTTCTGGGTGTTGGCGCCCCGCGCAGCACCTCTGGCGCCCCGCGCCAAACACCAGATAAACTACCTAAATTTCCTGCATTTCTTGTGCGTTCAGCAGCCTTGTACTCGATGTAACTTTCACTTATTATTGTGCAAAAATATAATAAAAACCTACTAAAAACCTTGTAATTAGGTCTTGAAATAAGTAAAACTATAGTCATAACGTGGAGTCATCATAGACTTTTCCCAAAAATGCATTGCAGCAATGATCAGCTCTTGTTGTACTTGGGGTCCAATTCGAGTAAATTGAATCAAATCATAGATTCCATAAGTTTTCCAATATTCCCCAAAATCTTTTTCCATTCGATTTAGCCATGGGATAAAATGCCTAGTGTTGGGAATAACAGGGGCAGATCGAAATAGCTTCGCATTTAAAAACCCTAAATGGCGTGTTTCGCTAGAGAAGATTGGGGGTTCACATGTTCGAAAGCAAGGAAAAATCGCATTTACCTTTGAGCTCAATGCATCTTCGTCTGGTAGAGGACCTCCAAACGCATAAACGTTTTTGTTCACAGCAAATGGAATCATCAGTTCCGAATGCCAAACATCCATTTTTTCGGGATCATCATGTGGTTGAGAAACCATGGGCTCTTTATCTTCGTGAAGTATGAAATTCTTCCATTTACCAGCAAAGGGAATATGGACTTCGCGATTGTCGTCAGCCATTGGTGATTTTTGAACAGAAAAGTCTTTTGGAAAATCACGTTTAGAAGATTAAAACTCTCTGGGAAGTTTTTTGAAATGTTTCAGATCTAAACGGAATGAACAATGCGATTGGTTTTGAGTGAGTTAAACTTGAAATCGTTGTTACAAGTTTTCTGGAAAATTTCAGAGTAATGGAGTTTGTTTGAAGTTGCAGAAAACGTTCCAATGGCGAAGAAGAAGGGTATTTATAGATTTTGAATAAAATCTTGAATTAAATAAATCAAAAAGAAATTGCACTGTTCACATGCAGTTTTCTTTCAACTTCCGAAACTGCCACCTGGCCTACTCACGCGAAAAAGCAGGATTTTTTCTTTGATAATGGTGAAAATGGCAGTAGAAAAGACTGCTAATGACGTCAGCGCAGTCTTAGGAAAGCGTGAAGACTTTTTGTGGAAAAGCAAACGTTTCAATCTTAAAATGTCAACTCCTAAATTTCATTCGAATCATTCAAATCGAAATTGGCATTTTGGGGGCAATTTGTTACTCCATATTTTTTGTTTGAAACAAAATATGAAATAAAGAAAAGTTAATGGCAAAATTATACATGTCATCAATATGTATATTTAAAAGGTTAATGTAATCTTTTATCAAAAGTTTTCTTTTCGATTCGATTTTGATATAAATCGAAATCTGGCTGGATCGAAAGAAGTTTGGAGTTTCACGAGAAGACTAAGTACTTTCTGAATGATTTTCAAACTTGACTCACTTCGATTTCGACTGTTTAGCAACGGATGCAACAGTTCAAAACTGAGGACAGCGCATGAGAATCAAGGACACGCGTCATTTGGTCAAGCAGCAGCCGTTATAGAGCAGTTGAATTAAGAAATCTATATATATGTATTTTGTAGTCAAAATAAGGGTCACAATTTCACATACAAAAACTCAGAGTACCCATGCGTTCGAGCGAAATGAGTAATGACATGGAAATGTATGATTCTGTGAACCAATATTTATTTGTGAATGTTTACATTTAAATGCAATTCTCATTCCAATAACTTTTAATTCATTTTTTACTTTAAGAAATCCATTCATTCGAATGAATTTCGCACTTGTCTTTTAAATTCATTTTAGTTCTTCTGCAAATTTTTTCATTCAAAGTACTTTACTGCATTTCAGTTTTCATTTACATGCTTTCAATTTAAATCTTTTCAACAAGGAAATTCAAATCATGAACATTAAATATTTTCTCTCCATAAATGCACAAACATGTCCCAAGATTTTCTAGTTGATCTTACCAGTAAATAAACTAGCGGTTGTTTACCAAAAATCAGTGTAAACACTCCGCCACTGTAGTTAAGAGACTAAAATGAAACTTTTTTATTCTTTAAGAGACCAACATAAAACCAAAATATCTATAAGGGACCAAAATATTAAATAAATCTAATATATATATATATTTAAAAAAAAAGACCACGAATATGACCACCAATATTTTAAATTAAAAGAAAAATCAAATTATTATAGATATTAAAAGGTGCACTTTCCGATCTCAATTCAATAACCAAACCAATATGAATGTTGTCAAATTGAACCTAGAATCATCTCAATGATAATAAACATCTTAGAAATATAAATATAAAAATTTATATTAACCAAAATAAAATAAAATAGAGATCAAATATCAGTAAACTTATCTTTAAGATTATATAGTAATTTTATGTTACCAACCACGAAGTAAATTAACAATCCCAAGTTGAAAAACCGTAAACAATGAAATAAAACTTTAGGCATGACATAATCAATCTCTTTTAAGATCTTCCTCCTAAAAGCAAATTCCCCAAGCTTCAACAAGTTTTTCTCCAATATAAATCACACTGGAGATGACTGAACAACAAAAAATTATGTTAAAAGAGTACACGTAGATGTTACAAAAACTGAAAACATAGAAAAGGGTAAAAAAACGAAAAATTTCAGATTAATTATTTTCCTCAATATTTGGGTGGTAGTTATTATATAAAAAAGATAAACAAGTCTCGTGAACTTAATTCAGTTAGCAGGAACATTATATGATATAGGTAGGTGTTCGGAGTTTGAATTTCGATCATTCCACTTATCTACTTTAAGAGTGAATTTTTGGCCATTAAAAAAAAAACAAGGAGAGAAAGAAAGGAGGAGTCGTATATTAGTAGGATTAGACCAAGTCACAATTAGCACAATTAATAGACAATAAACTATTTTTTATAATATATATAGCACAAAACTTACATGCATTTCCATACATGCATTTCTTACTTTTCCTCTCACAAAGAGGTAGTTTTTTTTATTAAAAATTAATTTTCTTTTAAAACATTTGAAATATATATAAAATTAACAAATCTTTTTAAGGTCCGACAATCCAAATTTAATTACATAAAAAACAAAAAAATCCAAATTTGAAAACCATGATGTTGCGGTCCATACGGTGATTTTGAACTTTTTAAATAAATAAAAAAAAGCCAATGCTTATTATGTTGATAAATGAGTTTGAAGGAGAAAGTTAATAAATGGGAAGATTTTGAATAGACAAGCATAATCTTGCTTTGATTGAGAAATGGACACTATGATAAATCTTTGCCTTTCTTTTGCACGAGGTTGTTAGCAATGTGTTTTCCATGTCGTCCATACATTCAAAAGGCTGCTTGCCACATAACATGCCCATTTGTGGGTCATCATCACAAATGTTACTGTCTCAATTTTGGCAACATTAATTTTTGGTTCCTAGTAAATTTACTATAAAGAAAAAAAGAAGAAGAGGTGTAGTGGTTATTACTTATTTCAATGAATTTTGATAGTTCAAAATTCATATTATTAACTTTAAAAATAAAAATCATATTATTATGATTGAGAATTGAGAGGTCATCTAATTAAACAATATGTTACTATTATTTGCATTATTGTTCCACCAAGTCACTGACTGTATTTGAAAATTATTTTAGTACTGTTGTGTATGGTATCAACAATGAGGTTATATGATGATATTGCATAGTGGACACTATACAATAATGATGACAACATCAATGTATTTGCTTATTATTTGATGAGATCGACTACCTCAATCAAACTATGTTTAGAGGAGAAATTCTTTTTTCAAATATAATTTATAATAATATATTAATATTATGAGGTGATTTTATGTAGAGCAAAAGCGATTTATTTATTTTTATTGGGCAGGCAAACTACCTAAAATTTCACATGAGTATGGGCTAAGATATTAATTTAGATTAACTGCAATGGAACTGTGTGCAGTCAACATATCTGAACCGTTTGATTAAGATTTGATGGTTTAGATGTTAAGGTCTAATTTTAACAAAGACACGACATGCATTTGAAAATTAAATAATGAAAGCCGACAGAAGAGAATGGACTACCTTCATTGCCTCCTTAGAATGCTCATTTTGATGAGTAGATTGGTACCACATGCATTTAAAGTCTAAGAATACAGTGCTTATTGATTTACTTATGTGTATGATTTGTATACTTCAGATGTTGCTTTATTGTGTTATTGTGATTGTGTTTTTGTGATGTGCTTGCTTGTTTAACTAATGATGAGTTATCTGCCTACACTTGCTGTTTAATGCATCATTTTCTTAAGTGAATGTATTCTCACCACTGTTTTGTTTTTGTGTGTGTGTGTACTATGGAGCAGATACTAAGGTAAGAGAGTAATCTACATGTGAATCGTTTATGGAAGATGGTGTAGTTGGCCGTCTTCGCTTATTTAGTATTTAAGTCAAGTTGTTAAGTCATTCTAAAAGTGTAACACTGGGAGAGGCAAACTTATTTATTTTCTTTCTAGAGTTGCAATTGTTTTTGGTTGAATTAAAAATGTTAATTTCTTCTATGAAGTTTATTTAATTTGAGAAGACAAAATAAATTGTTTGATGCTTAAAATCAAATTCCACTGTTAGTTTTATTAATTATGAAGTTTAATATGCAATGTGTTCCACTGTTAGTTTTATTAATTATGAAGTTTAATATGCAATGTGTGACACCTTGCGTGGTTTACTATTATTATTATATTTTATTTAAATATATATGTTTGAGGTTTAAGGTGTTACATTTAACGCATAAGATAGTAATCTATGTTGTACTTCATCCGTCCATGATGAGTCTTATATTGAAGGAGAAAAGTTATAAAAATATATTTGTATGTGGAGCAATTTTTATCTTAAATCAGTTTTATATAATTAAGTTTGACACAACACAAAACTTTAAAATGTCTATTTAAAATGATGATAGTTTTTTTTTTTAACCTCAAGAAATGAAATTCAAATTATATTAAAATAGTCGTAAAATAATCATAAATATGATTATAATTAATATACAATAATTACACATTTTCCAATTATTTTAGAAAACAGGGACAAAGATAGTAGTTAATAGTTTCAATTTGCAATAGTGTGGCACTACCTTTAAATGCAGCCCTTTGACCTGGCATTCCACTTCACCAAGACATTGATAAGGATGTGAGTAGTAGAAGACAATATTAACCAAATAAATTATTATATAAATAAATAGGAATATATGAAAAGAAACTTAGATTTTGGAAGGCCTTTTGGGATTTACAAGTATTTTATTCTAGACCCGTCAATTTTGTAAACTACTTGACATCACATTGTAAAAGAAATAGTTAACTATAACAAATTATCATGTTTAGTGCTTAATGTGGTGTTTACCAAAATTAGGGATTGGACAAGGAAGTAGGTAAGATGCCTTTAGCTATGTTTTAATGGCATATCACTTGCAAGCACAATGAAAAATAATGGAGCCAAAGAATTATTAATCTAGTTTAATAAATAAATTAGTGGGAAGCAATTAGAACATTATGCAAGGAGAAATCATAAATCGACACATAATGTGACAAATTTTACTCCTATCATAGTCGAATGAATAGTGATCAACATTTACTGCAATTAAATAACTAAAACCGGTTTAGGCACTAAAGTTCTTACTTAGCACTATAGAAAGTTTTATTTGAAAGAAATCTAGAGCACTAGATATTAAAGTTTTTTTTTCTTTTTAATTTGTAGAGTTAAATGGATTACAAGGTTAGTGTAAATATGTTTTTCACTAACTATTCATTATTTGAACTAACTATTCTAAAGATATGATATAGGGAGGAAGCAATTTTTTTTTTTTTTTAAAAATTATTATTTTAATTTACAACTAACCAGAAGGGCATCGCCGTTTTTGATTCCGACAGTAGTTGGTTTGCGGTTGCAATTAGTTGTATTTGGATCCATTCTGACGGTGGTTTCCTTGACTGTTGTTTGTTGTTTCATGGGTCGTTTGGTTTCAACCACCACCGCCTCCCTCGTGATGGTGGTCGTGGTTCGATAGAGGGTGTTGGTTGTGTTTGTCATCTACCCTTTGTTAATAACGACGGTGGTCTGCGTCATTGTCGTCGATGTGGGTATTTGGTTGATTGATGGTACTCTGTCTTTGATTCTCTGACTGCATTAAGTTTGCCTCCACTGCATTGGTGCCACTTTATTATCCGTGTCAATTTTCGAATTGTGTTCCGGACTGTCTGACAAGCTCGAAAGAGTCGCTTTTTTGGGTTACTCATATTTTTTCCTTATTTTGTTGGAGCTTCCCAAGAGCTGGATTCATCAAGACCTGCCTCGGCCTGATACCGTTCGAAAGGGCTAGATATTCCGTGTTGAAGGTAGTTGTTGTTTATCATGCTAATGTGTTCGCTGGATTTTTTTTGTGATTCTTGTGCTCATGGTGCTCAGTCCCGTTGATTGACCATCCCTTGATCTGGCTTCTGATTGGTTCTGGGTCGCTTTCTCAACAAGACTTGATTTGTCAGAGGTTGTAGAGGGATCTCATATTGCCTCTTTCCTATCGGGCCTACCTCAGTATCCGTATCATTCCTTGCTGCAGAAAGTTGCAGGTACGGGGACTATTTCTGTGTTGACGATCAGTTCACTCGCCTAAACTTTTGAGGACTTCTATTTGGTATTTTAGGGTTGACTAGAAGTTCGTATGTTTCATTCTACGTGACTCACTCGGTTAGGTGTATGTCCCAAATTTTTGTATACATTTCTTTTTTATTTTATAAATATAATAAGGAGATATAGGCAAAGGATATGCGAAGTATGATTTGTCTCCTGATGTCTAGATGTTCTTCACTTTATAAATAATATATTATTTATAATAAGGATTATTTTAATGGAAATGAGGCTTAATCCCAATTTTATAATAAGGATTTAATTCATATGCATAATATTATTTTAATTTTTAAATTAAGAGCATTATGACATCAAAATGAATAATAGACATTCAAACTTTATTGAACTTGGTAATATAACTTTTTTTTCTCAGTTTTCACCACCAATATCCGACTCACTGAACCATATAATCTAGTTCGAAAACCGGTTCTCATATCAAGTGATTTCGTCTCCTCTCAATCTCAACTTCCTAATAAACGTTAATTCATATGTGTAATATACAAATTCTTAATCACTAATTGTGATTGTTTGACGTGTAATTTTATTTTACATTAATCGGTATTTCAAAATTATTAAACGCTTACGTTAATATGATGCGGTGAAATATTTATATTTGATTGAATGACATGTAAAGTTATTTTTTTTGTCAAAAAAAAAATGTAAAGTTAATTTTTATATACGTTTTTTTAGCATATATAAGCTAATATTATTTAGGTTATATATGTCTTAGTCCTTACCTTTTTCTTATGGTGAAAAAAATCCTACAATTTTTTTGTTATCAAACGGAATGCTGACATGACACAGTGTGACCCATTGTTTTTATGATTAAATATGTTTTTAGACCCAACATGTTGCTTTATATTTAAGAATAATAATCCCTACATTTTAAAAATTGTGTAAAAAAATTTATAATTTATTCTATACTGAATTTGTTCTCTGTCGTTCATTTTACATAGGCAATAATTATGGGAATTGTGGGCTCCATTTTAAAAAAAAATATAAATCAGAAATTCTTCCATTCATTTCTCTTAAACCTCCACAAATATCTCATATAAACCTTTATAAATCTCTCATCGATCTCCAATCAACTTCTAAAATCTTCCAAACGCAAATCAACGTTCATGATCGATTCAACCCTTTTCACATCTCACTCAAACGCAATTAATAAATATTTCTTTTTCTATTTTTTAATTTTAATTATTTTTTCAACCAAAAAAATGAGGCCCACAATTGCCACACTAGAGAACAAATTATTGGGTTTTTTACACGGTTCTTAATTTTAACTTTAATTTTTTTTTTTGGGTTATTTTAGTTTTAAATTTTTTCCTTACTTTTTTCTAGGTTTTTTCCTTAATTTTTTAGAGGAATTATTCTTAAATACAAAGTAAGATGTAGGGATTAAAAAAATTTAACCCTTGTTTTTAATAAGCTGACATCAACATTCCGTTTGTAAAATTAACGGTAGGTACTAATTTTGATAACTGAAAAAATTGTAGAATTTTTTTCCACCATAAAAAAAATTTTAGGGAATAATGTTGACTATAAAGCAAAATGTAGGGACCAAAAATATTTTTAACAAATATTATTTATATATGATTAACTACAATTATAACAATTTATACAGTATTTAACACTAAACAAATGAGATTTAGAATTTCTATATTCACACAATGTTTGTGATGATAGATCCCAATCATTAGGTAAAGATCGGAAGACTCGAATTAACTCCAATTTTTCTTTTACTCTAAACTGTGAATTTGAATTTTAGACCTATTACCAATGTTGAAATAAAGACCATAAGACATATATTATTTTCATTTTGCATATGATTATAGTTTTATTACTTTCAAGGGTTAGTATAAAGAATTATGGCGTAGCACCTTGTTGCACCATCATTCGTCATAGATGCGCAAGCAAAGACATAAAATTTACAAAAAATAATTCTCAAATTAGTTGCTTGATTTATTAGAGGCTTAGATAATAAGAAAAACCTATTTCAGCTTTTATGGTAGGGACAAAAGGCCTTTCCTAGTGAAATGCATGATTACAAATCTTGTCCAATCAAATGGAAAAAAATGGCACCAAATAGATTATTCAAAGATCTAATTAATTTTTTCTTCTTATCATGTCTCTAATTAGATAAGAATCAAGTAAATCAAACATGTGTATTAATTACATACATAATTGAGTATGAATTTGGCAAACCATGGCATTAGTTAAGCTAAACTTAATTAGTTTGTAATTGACATATGCTAGAAAGATACACTCATCTAAAGAGTATATACAATTCTTCCCAGTATGGTTTACAAAATTCAATCAATACATGTCAATGTTGGAATTTAAGGTAGATTTTACCTTTGAGTCATTTAGTTATTTTCATGAGTTTGACTAAGTTATGCTTAGGACTTGGAAACATGAGATAACTAATCTAGCTGACACGTAACATGGCCAATAGTATTATCACTTTGAATTTAGGGGAACCAAAATGATAACCTCAATCATATCATGTTCATTAGGAAATACAAATTTCATTTGTATTTATTAACATTAGTCTTCAGTGTTAATCAAAACCATCCAATCTTTCCAATAAATTAAGTGGAACATTTGTGATCATATGAAAAAGACGAAAAAGAGAAGTATAACATTGTATTGATTAAATTATTTATTTTATTTGAGTGAGAAAATTGATTGATTAAGTCTATAATTTGTTTCAATGCGATTTTAGGTAAATTATAATATGAACTATTTTACGTACAAGTGGTTCATTATTATAGATTAATATTTAAAAAATTTAAAATTATAAGAACGACATACATCTTTGTTTGGACGTATAAATTAATCATAATTTTTATTTTTACAATTGAGATAATGATTTATTCATACTGATTTGATAAAAAGAAAATGAAAAATAAAATTGTAATTTGTATTAAACTGATATTAATATGATATTAATCATGTCACTATTTTAACTATAAAAACGAGAGTCATTATTTCTTATGTTCTAAAAAATATTATTGTCGAGCACAAGACATATCTAGAATGACAAAGATACAAAAGTTTTATTAAACAAACATTCTAACACTCAATCTATAGGAAACTTATGTGGAGTGGTTTGATTTCTTGGCTGGTTCAGTTTTAGTTTTTCTGAACTGTTGAACGTATTGAATATAACTGTTAAATATAACAGTTAAATTTTTCTAACACTCAATCTATTGAATATAACAGTTTTACAGAACTTCCTTTTTTATCATCAATATTTGCTTCTTATTTTTTTTTCAAATGAATCAAAATTGTTAAATTTATCTTCATCTTTTTGCAGTCTTACTTAAATATTGTAAATGAGGATTTATATCTGTTCTATGATGAAAAAATGTTGTGAATTTGTCATTCACTTGAGGAACATAATACGAGTTAACGTCTTTGTTCCTTTTCCTTGTTGTGTGTTAGTTGTTTCTTTTCTGATTTTGGCGCCCTTTCATCTTTTTCATTTAAAAAAAAAAACGATACCAGATTTTAAAAAAAAAGTCTAGACCGCTGAACTGCTCAGACAGGCTGTGTTACTGGTTCTACGCCGGTTTACACGTTTTTTTTCCGGTTTACTTGTGCAGCGGTTTTATACATTGACCAAACCGGAGATAGGTCCGGTCCGATTTTAACAACCTTGGTCGCACCACTATCCTGTAGCACTGCTCCCCGAGTTAGGATCCTCTCCATTTTTACTTTCTAGTATATATATAGGAGATGTATCAAGTGAGAATGGAGCCCTTATATGAAAGTGAGAGGAACTATTATTGGCCTTTGGATAAAAATCAATGGCTAGGATTAAAACATTGTCTTAAATAATCACGTGACTTTTCTCTCACTTCTTTTCTCACGGTTCATGCGTCGACCCTTCATTTCTTCTGTTCACAATATTTCACTAACCTTCTCATCAACTATCTTCTTATCTCTTGCATCTTTCTTAAAATCAAACATTGAATTTCTTTTGAGGTTTGTAGCTCAAATCCAGTTAAGATATTGCATTTCAAATGATCCTTTTTCAAAAATAATAATGTATTTTTATCTTACAGACCTATACAACACTACCACTTTTAAAATTACAACACTATAAAACATAACAACAAGATGACTCTGCTTGTCAAAACTAACAGCAAGATGACTAGATCAAAGTAACAATACAATAAATTTAGTGAGAGGGTCATTATATGAGAGTGAGAGGGTGAATTCATGTAATATAAATAGTTGTGTATTTATATTACATGAATGAGTGTTGAACATATTGTAGCTTACATCGCAAGTAACGACAAGGAACTAGTGCACTGTAGCTATTGTGTGTATGCCATTGACTAGCATAGCCTTCTTCAAGTTAGTTAGTTTTCTATTAGCAAGTTGTTAGAGTTTGTTAGAATAACTACCATGTATATAAGCTCCTTGTAACTCTTTCTACACACCATTACAATAAAATCAATTCTTCTCATTTTCTCTCAATATGAGTTTGTTATCTTCTTCTTTCTCCATCAGTAATAACTTCATGAATGAGATTTATACATTGATGTACTTTTATATTATACTTTATTTTAATAAGAAGACCGGCCAATATTTTAAAAAGGAAAAATTGCAACGGTTAACCACTTCCCAAAAATTTGTGTAAGAATGATATAGTTTGAAGTTTACGACAATTTAAAACTATTGCACAATACTTTTTGTGGCGGTTTCAACCATCGCCTAGTTACGCTGTTTCAGACAATTATTATTTAATACATTAAAACATTCACTTATCAAAATTGTCTCTAGATCTCTTAGCGAATGGACATTACTTTAAGTGGAGAGAAATGCCAAGTCATCTTGATATCCATGGAACCGTCTAGATTCACTTAGCGTTTTACTGCTTGCTTTTGGGTCAAGATGAGGGAGCAGACAAGGGAGATCATCCACATTGGGTTCAAGAACAACTCTACAAATGAGTTGGACACCACACTCTTACCCAAAACCTTAAGGTGTTAGGTTTATGGGTCCTCTCACTTATAAAGTGTTCAACCTCCAATGTTCTAATCAACGTGAGAATTAACACACTCACACTTGCCACAACAATATCCCCCTCAAGTGTGAGTCCATCCATTCCAGGATATGCTTGTTGGGTTATTCACTTTAATCCTTTGAACAAAGAATGAAGGAGATGAAATTTGAGAGAGATGGAAAACTATGAAAAGTATAGAAATTGATTAAGGGAAAGTTAAAAAATCTTATTCTTCCACAAATGGCCTTATTTGTTTATATACAATAGGTGGTTGCTTCAAATGCAAGCAACTGCATAACTACCTAAGACAAACAAATATTAACTGAATGGCAACTGTACATAACAACTAGTAACTACCAACTAACTAACTACTAACTACCTATACAGAACAATGTTACAACATTGTGTAGAACATGTGGTAGAGCATCTGATAGGACAGATGTTGAAACATCTGGCTCAACATTGCAAAGTTTGAATTATAAAACCAATAATGCTCCCCCTCAAACGGAAGCTTTCTCAGCTACACTACACTTGTACCGTCGTTGTCACACTGCACACGGGACACACCACCAGACCACCTTTGTCAGGAAGGCTTTCGATACAACGAGCCGGTCGAACCCTTCGTCGAACCATCGGCTCTGATACCACTGTTGGGTCAAGACGAGGGGGCAGCTAGGAGGATCATCCACCTTGGGTTCAAGAACAACTCTACAAGTGAGTTGGACACCACACTCTTACCCAAAACCTTAAGGTGTTAGGTTTATGGGTCCTCTCATTTATAAAGTGTTCAACCTTAAATGTTCTAAGCAATGTGAGACTTAACACACTCACACTTGCCACAACGCTTGCTTAGTGAATTTGTGCAAGCAACAACTATAATATGCATTCTAAATTCCTAATTTGCTTTAACCTTTGTCGCTCATTTAGCGAATTGCCTTGATTTCTAAATTCCAAGCATTATGACTTGGCTTGCTACTTGGTCACGGTTGTTCGATTAGTCAAGGTGTATACCTTAAAAAAAAATCTACTTGACTTGTCTCGATTTGACCCCGTGTGCTCGCTTAGTGAACATGAGACTCGAAATCATGGTTCTGTTAATTAAGGTCATTATCTATTTAACTCCAAAATCATACAAAAGTGATGGAACATGGATAAAAATAACTAAACTAACTAATTCCGCCGATAAAACTCATATTTACAAATAGTTGAGTTATTCTTTTAAATTATTTATAAAATAAGTCAATAAATATTATGATTTTTAAAACTTAACACAAAACATATAAAACGTCAAAATTGGGAATTTATAGTGTTTCTCATAGTTGTATTTAAAACTTTTGTACACGTGCTTAAGTACATCACACCACAATTTTCCAGAATATAACAAATGCAATACATACAAGCAAAATAAAACATAGAAGAGAAGAAATAAGAAAGGTCATCATCAATTTTCAATTTTATGAACCAACACAAATCACCAAGACGAAAAGTAAATATCATAGACTTGGACTTGTTACCAAAATGAACCCCACCACATAGCTTCCATGACCATCAAGATTAGCTTGGTGAAACCCACTTGAGTTGGTCTTATGGTATTGGCTTGAGGCCTGAAAATGTACTCCTCTTTAAGGTCCTAAGTTTTATTTTCTCTGATGTCAATTTAGATGGACTAATTTAGTTTCTTAAAAAAAATCGGTAGACCGAAATATATATAAGAATTTACGTATTGAATTCTTGTATTTTAAGAGGATAGTAAAAATCATTAATTCCATGGGAAATCTTGCATTGCAAACCAAATTAACATTCTAATGAAACCAAAGTGAAACCATGTTTGTATAACCAACGACAAATGTTGATAGAGAATCTTTAGTATCTCATGAATGCATTGTGTCACTAGTGGTTCATTGGTCCTACTTTAACATGTGCTATGTTGTGATGTGTGACCAAAATCAACATCTAAATTAGCATCAGCATGGTGCTGGCCACATTGATATATTTTTTGTGTTGCTTCCGTGTATATATACATACGCACGGGTACATATATAACTTGGCACACGATATGCAATATAATACTCCTACTTAGGGGTGAGCATGGTAATGAACCGAACCAAACTTGAACCAAATATATGGTTCATGAACCAAACCAAAACCACTTTCATTTAAAACCGGTTTATTTTATAAAACAAATTCAATTTAGTTTAAAACCGGTTTACAATAAAAACCAATTAGTATTTGATTCAATTTTTTGCTTCTCTATCCTCTATGACTTTGGTTTACTTCATTCATATCCAGTTTGCAAAAATGATTTTTTAAAAATCCATTTTTCAATTTTTTTGAGAAAAACATTTTTGATTTTTTTTTGAAAAAAACGTTCCCGAAATTTTCGAGGAAAAAGTTTCGATTTTAGTTAAAAACATTTCCCGGTTTTTCCGGAAAAACTTTCCGATTTTTTTCGGAAAAAATGTTCCCGAATTTTTCGAGGAAAAAAGTTTCGCTTTCAGATAAAAACAATTCCAAAGTCAAAATCATTATGTTGTAATTATTTTGACACAAGGCTTGCCAAGTTGTGCAAAATTTCTTTACTTTTTTAAATTTCTGGAGGATAATTACTTTTCTTAAAATAAAAATGGTTTTTTCTAAATTACTCTTTCATAATTTGATGATATTTACTCATTGACGAATAAGAACAAGACATATGCATGTGAAATAAAAATTGGTTATAAATTGGTTGTGGGTATCGCATATAAATCTACTTATGTAGTTTGTTTTCATTGGTCGATATATAAATACTCTCAAATTATAAAGGGGTAGAGTAAGTCTCACCGATAAAAATTATGCAGAGCTGATTCAAGATTAAAAATGTCAAGGCGATTGCAAGGTTTGTAAAAATATAAAATACTTACTTAATGGAAATTTATCGTATTTTATTATTTTTAAAATTAAAATTAACAAATTTTTCTTTTTAAAATAAATAGTATCTCATTAAAAATGAAAATTAATACATTAATTAGTTAAATAGATAATCATGAATCATTGGATCATAATAAGTGGTTTGTGTTTAATTTCGTTTCCGTGTTAGCAGTTGAATTCAGTTGTCGTTAATTTGATTCAAAAGAGTCTTTTACTTGTTGTTGTTCTTTGCATAGAGTTGTAATACATGATTATTTTACTGTGTTGGTAGTATGAATCTTTTGCCAATTATTGATCTCTGGTTGTTGTATGCAAATGTTCACACATTCTTTATGGGTGCGTTTATAAGATTAACTAGGGTCAGTTCCACTTAGGAATGTCAATTTGCATTCGTCAGAGCAGATCCACGCAGGGATTGCCCCGTTCGGATATCCGAAAATGGAGATTTTTCCCTGTAGAAACAAGGATGGAGGCAAAAAAATTTCCACGGACACTTTGGGGCGGGAATCGGGATTAAACATTCGTCCCCGCGGATTCCCGGATCCGTCCATATATAATTAAATATATATTACTATTATTATTATTATTATTATTATTGTTTTATATTTGACAATTATAGGTTTCTATTTTGTTATAAATTATGAAATATTTTGGTTATGAATGTTATGTATTGTTTACTGGTCATGAAATGCATTATGTGTTGTTTTAATCAAAGAAAGATGCAAAATATATTTTTTTTAATAAAAAAGAAAAAAATAACGTCATAAGTTTGTTCCAAAAATATAGAAATTTTGTAATGTTCAATCTCCGTGGATCTCCGCGGGTACCGTGGGGATGGGGGAAATATTCTCGCATGGAAATGGGGATGGAGGCAAAAATTTGTCCGCGGACACTTCAGAGCGGGGAATGGGAAGCTTCCTCCGCACATTCTCCGCCCCGTTGACATCCCTAGTTCCACTTTCTTTTATATATGTATTACCCTCTTGATCTGACTTATACTTTTGTGTGATTTGTTCCTTGGACCCCTTGTATTTTTTTTTTCCTTCTTTTTATTATATATTTATGAGCTATAGGAAGACGATTGGGGAATTTTAGAATGTCAATATAGTTTAAATGTTGATCTTTCTCTTGATATTTACATGTTCTTGACTTATTAAAGTAAATTATGAATTTCAAATGTTTTAAAATCAAATTTTAGACACATTTTTTTATAAGAAATTTAAAAAGATTTCATCTCAACATTCGTATTAGACTTCAATATGTGTTGAGTCGGTTCTAAAATTATGCATGACTGCTCTTTATTATTTTTTCAAACAATATTTGCAAAACATGTGTTTATTTCTACCACAAAATTGGAAGCCAAAATAGTTGGTGTGTGCATATTTCCACGACAAAAGAAGTCCAAATATTTACTAATAAAAGGAGGAAGAATAACTATATTTTGAAAAGGAGGAAGAATAAATATTGAAGTCTACAACATTCTATAGTAGTGGTGTCAAAGAAAAAAGGTGTGGAAATAGGTTACGTCAATGATATATATGCTATATCAAATTCATGATAGATTCATACTAATTGATTAAAAATAAAAAAACAAGACTAATTTCTCTAAAATTATATATTTTTTTTAAGTTTATGTTTCCAAATTTATTTTTTTCTACACTAGTTTGTTACATATAAATAAATCAAACATTATAAAACCATGCATGATTTACATCTTTCCTCCCTAATGTCTCATACATCTTTTTTTCTTTTCGGATAAAAATTCAAGACATTATAAAAGATCGAACACACAAAGCTACATCTACACCATATATTTTCTATGGTTAATTTCATTTTTATTAATATTATCTCCATATTCGAATGCATGCTATATGAGCATAAATATTGAGGTGTCTTTAGAGAAAATTGCAACCTTCTGTCAGTGTGGTATTGATATTTGGTACTATATTGCCTGTCCAAATTCACCAACAATGCCAAACAAAGTTACGGTGCTTTGTGTGATTTTTTTTTGTAATAAATGTTTTTTTTATATATTGTGGGGTTAGTACTGGAACCTAATTTAAACTTTTTGATAGGTTATATTGATATTTAAAGAGTTGGCAAAGAGTTGGAGAGTATAAAAAAGAATCAAGTGGAGTCCATTTATGCACCAAAATGGATGTGGATGCTCTAAGAATGGGAGACATCGGACTAACCCACGTATTAATACGGTGTAGGGACTGAGATGTTGGACTGCTTCAGGCATCACGAATATATTGAGAAAATTACTTTTGTCACTCTACTGGTTACTCGCGCGCCCTACGTGTTTTCGATTTTACCCTCACGTTACTTAAGTAGTGGACGTTATAAAATTTGGTAGGGTGTTTTGTCGTCAAAATTTTTCATTTTTATAACATCTGCTACTTAAGTAGCAGACGTTATAAAAATGAGATTTTTGAGGAAAAAAACACCCTACCAAGATTTTTTATAACATCCACTAAGTAGCGAAGTAGCGGACGTTATAAAAATGAGATTTTTGAAGAAGAAAAAAAACACCCTCCTACATATAATCCGCTACTTAAGTAGGGGACATGGGTAAATTAGTAAATTCGTAGGACGCGCCCCAGAATCCATAGGTGGCAAAAGTAATTCTCATACCATTATAACTATTAGCCCAAACAAATTTATGGTATGCAATATCATCCAATAAAGTCATGCCTCTTACCATAGCCATTTCATAATCATTGAAAAGACCAGTGCTCAATGGCCACCTCATTCCATCTCATTGTTCCATCAACAATAACTCAATTAACCGTAAGAAACAAAACAAGGTCATCAGAAAGGTATGCAAGATATTACCACTACGAGGGAATAGAGATCCCCAAGCCAGAATAATTGGGCCTGAGGCCTGGGCCAATTAATGCTCTAACGAGAACCACTTTGCACTATGAAAATTGCTATTCTGCCCCCCAAAAATCCTAAAATGTCTTCAATTATTCGAATTGTAGGATCTGAAAAAGGATAGATTTAGATTGCAGGATCTGAAACACTGCTTCAGCCCCCCCAAAAACACCATTTCGGAAGTTACATTTCAAAGTGGATGGTTTTTTTCAAAAAAAAATTAGGTTTCAGACTGTAACTTCCAAATTTGAGTGATTCATAACCTAGTTTTCAAAATGGTTTTTTTGGATTAGTTTATTTATTATTATTTGTTATTGATTTAATATTGAGTTATGTATTGTATTGCCATGAAAAGGACAATTCAGATAGTAATAATTTAAACATTGAATATGTTGCATCTTATAACATACAAAGTTAAATTATTTAAAACTTTAACTGAGACATACATAATTGAAGGATACATTAAAATTATAATAAAAATTTCATTCGTTATATGAAATCAAATAGTGAGGAGTAAGACAGTCACTTCGTCTCAGTGAGTTCCTTCTAATTCTATCTTGGTTAGTAAGAATTGCGGGAATTAATCCTTATCATTTGATCACCGTAATCATGATTAATCATAACAAATACATATAAGTAAACGTATAACACAATCAATTCATTAATTAATTAATCAGCTTATCAATCACTTTCAGGTGAGCTGGTCTTAGAGGCCTAACTGGTCAATCACTGATATAAATATAGATCAACACAAACTAAGAATCACAATCCAATATTCCAAATTCCTAATATTTGGAAATCCATATATTAGCGCGAGGGCTAAGAGTAGTAGCACACCTCGTCAATTGCTAAATTTCATAAACATGATTCCTTATCCACAATTCCTATGATCAACTAAATAAACCATGTTCTGCAATAAGGTGCACGTGCACCGGTTCATTAATAATATGCACCGGTCCATGTCCATCTATGGCAGTCCTTGCACTCCTGTTTGTGCACATATTCATTTTCCAGTCTGGGACAATATGCACCGGTTTCATTATATAATGCATCGGTGCATCTTAGTAAAATTTCAGTTTTTAAAGAACTAGGAGAGAAAATGAGCCAGTTCATCCCGATGAAAGACTGCTAGTATTTTCAGAATTTTACAAGTCGAAGACTAGCATGCACTAGTTCATTGTATAATACACTGATTCATGTTATGTTACCTAGAAATTCATCAGAACAGAGAAAATTATATATAGATACACATTTTAACTTAATTCCACCTATTTCAATTCAAATCCTCATAGTTAACTCTCAGAAACTCACATGCAAGAGTTCTAAACCACACATTGAACACTGGGAAAGGGATTTAGCTCATTAGTTGATCTAAACTCTTGCTTAATTCAAGTTTTTCTTAATCACAATCTAGGATTCCCATTCAAATAATTCATCTTACCGATACTTGCATGCTAGAACAAATCATATAATTAACTAGAATCTAGAAATTAAACCAAGGATTATAAACATATGGGGAACTCACCTCTTGATGATCAATCTCTGATTTAATTTGAATCCATGTTTTCAACTTGAATCTCCAACTTTAACCTTGAAACTTCTCTTCAACCCTTGTTCTTCTCATAAAATATCATCTCTTAAACAAGGCCTGATCAATAAAATTTCACATGCATGCAAGTGTAAGGATTGAGATTAATGATTCATTGAACCCTCAACACAAAGGAATGGAACGAGTTACATAAAGGAGGAGGATAGGTCCGTCCATGTTTCCTTACCTTGATTTCTAATGGCTTATAGAATTTGAATGTGTGGTTGCTTGCAAGTTCCAGAATTTAAAAATGGAAGATCGAGTGAAAATGGTAGTTTGAAAGAAATGGGAATGAGTCTAACTTTTCTGCTTTTATGTTTTCCATTTGCATATAATGTGTGGTTCCCATGGTTGTTAAAATCGGGATCAAAGTCGTGAAATCCATGGATTTTGCAACTTTGCTTGCTCTAAAGGATGTGAATCTTTAGTAAAATCCAATTTTTGAGCAAAATCCCATCAAAATCGCATGAAATCGTAAAATCCCGATAAAATTTTCGATTTTGGACGGATTCCAGCAATTCGGGGTTTTTTTTTTGGATAATTTTGGAATGGGTAAAGATGTCCCGTTTCAACCTTTTGACCAGTCGCTACTAACTAGTTCCTTCTTTGTTCAAAAGCTGAAGTACTCTTGTAAAATACTCCCTATGTTCCTAATTATAAGCACCCTTTTAAACATAAAGGTTGTCCCTAAATATAAGCCCTTTTGCAAATCCCTAGACACATTTATTAATACTTTTCCAAACATAACCCTACTTTACATTGAAATTCGAAAAGTCAACTACAAATACATCTTTTCACCAAGGACAATTTAGTAATTGTAATATCCAAAAAGTACATATTAATTACACTATCAACTTTTCTTAATATGCGTGAAAAACACCAAGAGATGCTTATAATAAGGGACGGAGGGAGTATCACCAATTGCAAAACATATCTATTTGCTACCACTATAATCGTTCGTCGGTCCGGTCAGGTGATATTGAACCGTCGAATTCATAAAATTCGAAATCTGCAGTAAATGACGGTAGTTTCAGTCAAACTTGCGGCCCTTTATAGAAACTAGGTTTGACCGTCTTATTAGGATCTGCCTATACATAAGTGAATGTAGGATTTTTGAATGTAGAGAATTCAAATCCTACATTCATCTACATTTAGTTTATTTTTAAAGTCAAATTTGTCATTACTACATGCTACGTTATCTCTCTATTCTCTCTCCTAGTATTTTTACACTGATGTAGGTGAATGTAGAATGTAGAGAATCTAAATCCGTATGATTATACAATTTGAAGATATACACACAAAAAATTCAGCGACTTAATTTGTGATGGATATGTTGTTGAAGATATACACAAAACTATGGATCGTATGTTTTTAGGTCAGCAATTTGAGTTAAATTACTAGTAGAACCGTTTCGGGGAAAAATTGTAGGCTGAAACGATTTTACACTATTTAAATCGCTCTTAAATTACTGAAATCATGTAAAATCATAGGTTTTAATTCTTTGAGACGATTTTACTTTTTTTTTTTGTAAATTTTAAAAAAACCAAATTTTTTATTTGGCCGATTAAATTCTCCCTCACTTTTTCTATCAATATCAAAACACTTTTTTTTTTAACTTGAAAAACTTATGAAATATGAACCTCTTGTTTTTTGGATAATTTTTTAATGTTATTTTGATAATTTGGTGGATAATTTGTGTAGTATCATTTAAGTTTATGAATACCAGCTTGTTAATAATTTGATATTGGGTTGTTTTTAAAAATAATTAGTTAGAAAAAATGTAAAGATGAAAAAATATTAAAATAAATATATGATGAATAAGTATTAAAATATATGTACGCGGTTTGGTTCGTTTTGGATCGGTTTTATAAAATCTATTTAAAATTTGATCAGATGAGTTTTCAATGAAAGACATCATCGGTTAAACAAATTGAACCATAAATCGAATATTACACCGGTTCGATGTCCAATCTAATTTTTAAAACATTACTATTGTAACTCTAGCCTTACTAAAAAATATTATACACTCTATGATTTCAAATATAAGCAAAAAATTATTTTTTAGATTCATTAAATAATTGATAAATTTAATCTATAATATTGATCAGAATTCACCGATTATTCGATCATCCTATTTTTATATTTTTTGTTTATATTTAAAATTGGATCAACTATATAGTTACTCCATCCAATTTTTCTATAAGAACCAATTTATTAAATAATTAATTTGATCTAATCTATATTATTTCTTATAAAATGGAGGTGTAGTCATCATTATTACAATTTACAAGTAGAAAGTTTGTACTATAAAGTTCAGCATCAAATTAGTTACTCCATCCCTTATATTGCACTTTGCATTGCCACCTTCCGAAAATCCAATGGCTGATTACATACAGACAGGACAACAACTGGCGAAAAAAGCGGAGAAAAAGCTCTTCTGTTGTTGCGCCTTGTTTGGCTCCAATTATCAAGACGCCGCTGAACTCTTCCTTAAATCTGCTAAATCATTCAAACTTGGAAAATCATGTTCATTTCTCACACTCTTCCACTTTTCACTTTTTTTATTGTTAATTTCGCTTCATGCATCATAACCATAACCACCCATCATGATTTTTCACTTTGTTCGAAATCTTAAATGATCAATTTTAGTATTTGAACTTTTGGGTATTTAATTTTTCATTAGCAAGTTGATAAAGTTTCAAGCTTTCTCTGTTGGGTTATTACTCTGGGGTATTATGGTAATTTCTAGTTGAGTATGTTGATGGGTTATTTGGTTTGTTTCAGGGGACAAAGCAGGTTCAATCTTCATCAAATCAGCTAAATGTCATATCAAGGTTCATTACTATGATTTTTCATACTTTATTATATGTGAAATTTTGTGGTGTTGATTTTATATATATGATGATAAATAAATAAATAAATAAATTTGGTTTTTGTAATTGTATGTAATACAGTTAGATAACAAGTTTGATGCTGCTAAAGCTTATGTAGATGCTTCCCATTGTTACAAGAAAACATCTACAAAAGGTGCTTATTATAGAGATTTATAAATGCTAAGATTTGTTGATTAAGCATAACTTTTAGAGTGACCAAAATTGATTCTAGAGGTGTAAAATTGATTCTGACTTGTTTGATTTTCTCTTAAGTATAATTGATTCTGCATCCAGAATTGATTTTACATGAAGCTAGAAATTGTAGCTTCTGATTCTAGAATTAATTTTTATACTCAAATTTTTTGTTCAATTCACTTTTACATGAATATATCCAAACATAAATTATTTTATCTTCAACTCAATTTTGATCAGAATCAATTTTACATAACCTATTCTACCAAAATGAATTTTTCTCACCGCATAACCAAACATACACTTATATTTCACTTTTCTTGTTTGAATGATTGCAATAACTTTTGCTGCTTCTGTTTTAATGTCTTAAGGAGCTATTACATGCTTAAATCAAGCAGTAACTATTTTCACAGAAATTGGTCAACACATCATGGCTGCAAAGTATTGCAAGGTACTTTTTGTGTTTATGCATACACACACATGTATGTGTGTGTACACATCTTTGATGCAAATAGGATTGAATAGTGATAGAACACAAAATTACATCCTGTTACATCAATGCACTTGTTGTCCCAGAGACCATGTCTCTTCCATAGAGTATTTTATGCAAAAGTTATTTTCTAATCCTAATGGCTTAATCACATATATTAAACTTACTAACAATTGCCATGACTAATTATTTCGTAACCGTACGTAACTACTATCAGGCATTTCCTCTTGTTGTGTTTATCCCTATGATGTCTTATTGATTTCTTCACTTTATGTGTCTTCAAAATCATCATTGTCCCCGAGGATGGAGTAAATAGTCATTTTGGTTCTTAAATGTACAGAGCGTTGTCACGAGATAGTCCCTGAATGTATCAGGAACTATTGACTAAGCTAGCAGATGGAAGACACATTCGAGAATCTAACTAACGAATGACAAATTCAAAGACCAAACTAACCAACGAATATCTCTCTCATTCGTGTAGACCTCTGATTTTCAACCTAGGCTTACGGATATTTCTCTTCATTTTTTCTCAGAATATACTGCACTTGAAAGAAAGATCATGTTTTGTAGATTTCCCGATGTACCCTGTGTAGAATTTGAAATGTTTATAATCCATCCCTGTTGTAGCACCCTTTAGATGAGTCCATTCCAACATTTGAAACACTGAAAGGTTCCACTTCTCTTTGCTCTAGACCCACCAACCATTTTGATAGCCTTGAATAGTACTAAAAGATCCTGTTTTTGCACGCCACTTTATATTTCTTGTTCTGAACGCAAGTGTGTTTCTCTCTATATAGGAGGGCTTGAATTATATTGTTCTTCCCGAAAACGTTTAACTTGTGACAAAAGAACCTCAAATACCATGTAATATATTGTCACCCCCCAAACCATGTCACCATTTTCCCCTCAACTTCTCCAATGGAAGTCCATCTTCTGCTTGCCTCAATAAATTAAACCAATGCATAATAGAAACTTCCATGCTTAACTAGTTAACTTAGCTGATTTAATTTTCAGTTAACTAATATTTTGATCTTCAAAATAAGTATATGCCCTAGTGATCCACTCAATAGGGTCATCTTGCAGCTCCACTTTCTTAACTGCCATGCAATACTCGAACAGAATTTTTTTCAAAGTTTTCCTCTGAATATCCTATACGCCCATCCATTTGTGTCACCATATCAACATTGAGTTGTGGAGGGTGAAAGGCAGCCAAGTGATTGTTTTAATATCCTTTATGTCACTCCAAGTCCTAAAGATTTGGACAAGCGTGTTGGCATGTTCCTTTGTTTACTTTTCCCCAATTCTGACAACTGATTCATATACATATAGTATTATGCCCTCATTCTTAATGCATACTGTTAATTCTTTCATTTTTGAGGTTTTGATAATGAGATTAAACCCTTTGAAAGGATTTAAATTTGTCTTTCTTGATTTAGGAAATCGGCGAGTTATATGAGCTTGATAAAGACTTAGAGCATGCTAAATCATATTTTGAGAGGGCTTCTGAACTTTTTGATTTTCGCGGAGATGCAGCAACCTCGGTAATCCAGTGCAAACAGAAAGTTGCACAATTTTCAGCTCAACTTCAACAGTTAGTACTAGTGCTTTTCTTTCTGTTCCCTTCAATGCAATTTTTCTATATCTGATTAAGTAAGTAAGATGCAGATTAGAAATCATAAAATCTTGGATTATATTGATCGACTTGATATTTACAGATATCAGAACGCAATTAAGATTTATGAAGATATTGCACAACAATCTCTAAACAACAATTTATTGAAATACGGAGTTAGGGGCTATCTTCTTAATTCTGGCCTTTGCGAGCTTTGTAAAGGGGATATTGTTGCAATTACCAATTCCTTGGAGCGCTATCAGGTTCTTTTTAATGTTTCTTCTTGGTATTGGAGTATATTACTTTACAGTCATACTTTTAACATATTTCTGTTTCATCAAATAGGACTTGGATCCAACATTCTCTAGAACTCGTGAATACAAATTTTTGGCTGTAAGTAATGGAATTTACCTGTCATATTAGCTTAGCAGTTTTATTTGTTTGGAAAACCATAAGAAAATTTGTCTTAGTATTAGCTTAGCATGCTACTTTTTTCTTAATTGTTGTTTACTTTTATCATTTGAAAGATTTTATCGAATTTCAGGATTTGGCTGCATCAATTGATAACGAAGATGTTGCAAATTTTAC
The DNA here is from genome assembly GCA_951799995.1 of Trifolium subterraneum. Classification (NCBI taxonomy): domain Eukaryota; kingdom Viridiplantae; phylum Streptophyta; class Magnoliopsida; order Fabales; family Fabaceae; genus Trifolium; species Trifolium subterraneum. Next base: position 43,516,500 of record OX637464.1, read on the forward strand.
TCGAGTAGTCAAGGAGTTTGAAAGCATAACCCACTTGGTATATCTCTATCCCCCAAATTATTACATTCAATTATTTCAATTTCTCAAATCATTACTGCTATCGACATGTCAGTGTCGTCGTGTCTAGTATCCGTGTCAATGCTGTTTGCACCTCTTGGCCATGATAACATCTTGTGCAACTTTTAGTGTATCCATTGGGTCCATACTATACAAAGATACTTTAGTGCATGCCCCATTTTCATGTCAAAGCTGTTTTTGTCCTATTTTTAATTCAATGGTCTTTTTGCAATCTTCAATAGATAGCCAAAAACATGTTTTCAGTTTTATCAAGAGACATATTGGATTGTTATTCTCTTACGTCCAATCAAATTCTACATGTTTGTAAAGTTTGATGTGACTGTTTTTGTGTAGGAGTCTTGGAAGTCGACCCTTTTAGCGAGAGTTAAGGATGCTTTGGAAGCAAAAGTGATGGAAGAGGATGATTTGACATGAATAAATCAGAATCGAGTTCTCGGCCAATGAAGTAATTCCAACATTGTAAGTGTCAGTGGTAAGGATATAGTAATCAATATTACATTGTATTGTATAGTGTTAAAACAACAATCTGACTCGAAGTAAAAAGTTACGAAAACACAGAGAACACGTTATTAATGACAAAGTTCGGTCAGTTTACAAAGTACAACTTGTGTTTAAATACTACAATCTCGAGTGGCCTACACACTTACAGGAAACCATGAGTCATACCCAACATAGAGTAATAGATAGATAAATGTGAGTCGTATTTGATGTTGTATTCACAAATTCATCATTAACATATGTATCAAGTATTTAGTGTCTCATTTTTCTAAAGACTTTTTGTATTATTTACCAACAGTCACATAATAAAAGGTAACTTGGTGCTACAAAATTTCTTTCATGACAAGGTATAGCGATGGGTTGGATTTATTGTGAATTTACTGCAGGAAATCCTATCTTGCATATATGTTGGATGTCGATTTTCCATCAGTAATTCCAACAATTATGTAAAATCTCTCTGTTTCTTCATATATATAAACATGATAAAATATTTAAAATTATGTTTTAAAAAATAAAAATAAATTAAAACTATAATATAGCAATTAAATGTTAGTCAATATTTAATTATTTATCAAGTATGCAATGCCAATTATGAGTGTTAGTCAAAGCTTTGGAACATTCACACCATCCCAAAACATTATAGTTATCCCACAAGAAAGAAGTTGATCCATAAAGGAATGATGATTGATCATTTTTGTTCCCGTTGTGGGAATGTTGATGATGATATTGGTTTTTTGTGTTTTTGGTATTGCGGAATTTGGTGGGATATATTTGATGGAGAAAACGGAGAAGAAAATATATGGTTACATGGAGAATCCTCTCATGTTTTATTTTTCTTTCTCATTGTATTATTCATAACTATATGGCTCTATCTATAGAGCTACATAAAAACAAATAATATATTTTAATAACAAACAAATCCTATAAATTCTAAAAGAATACTTAAAATTCTAAACAAAAATATAAATCATAAACCCTAATATTATTTTATTTCAAATATAAATCTAAACTATATTTAAATCTAAAATCTTCAAAAAGATATTTAAGCATTATTCTCAACAGATGAAGAATTGGATCATGTCTTCAAAGACTGCACAAGGGCAAAAAAGGCGTGGTTTCACTCTCCTTTGAGTATTCGGTTTGAGGATGCTTCCCTTCCTTTCATGTCGCGGATTGAACAGGTCTTTTTCCAATCATCCTTAGATGTCATCTCATGTAACGGATAAATAGGATTCTAGGACGAACCGGTAGAATCAAGTTCTCAATAGTAGGGATTCTAATGATTTAGAATAAAATCCGTTACCAAAGAGAGATTATGCCAACATAGTTTGCATAGTATAGAAATTTAGAGTTTGAGAGAAGATAGATAATTTGTTGAATATTGATTGATTTTCAAATGAGGCATCAAGCCTTCTTAAATACAATCATAAGGGCTAAAAAGGTAAAATGACATAATATAAATCTAATTTAAAATAAACTAATAACCTAATACTTATTTCCTGTTACATCTCATATGTTCTTTCTTTATGTTATGACATTTGGTTTGATCGTAAAAAATCTTGTTTTGATGGGAAACAATTTCTTGTGTAGAATATTGTTTGTAAGGTTTCAACCTATGAGTTCTAGGTGATGTTTGGAGGCGATTCGCTTAACGTGGTCTATTGTTTTCACAACCTTTCAACTTATCATGTTACTTTGATATGGTACTTGCTTTGCAATTGTTGTGTTTCCCGTTTTCATTCATTTTCATAGAGTTATATTAAACGTAGTGTCTATGTTAAACTATCTCAATTGCTGCATCAAACCGAGCCACCAATTCCTTGTGGCTCTCCAATTTCGATTTGACGGATCCGATGAATAGTCTAAACTGGTCAAATTCTGCAGCGATCCAGATTTTATCTCTTTCTCTGCATACTTCACCTGTAGCTTCTCTATCTTTGAGATATCACCAATGTTTGTTTTCACTTCTTGAATCTCTACTCTGTGCACATCTTCTGCAGCTTCCATCATCTCCCATAAATCTGAAATGAATTTCTTAATAAAAGCTCTTTCAAATGTCTTCCACGTGACATCCTGTTTATCTTTCTTCCAAGAGAGCCACCGGTAAAAGCATGCCCACTCAAACCAAATGTAGTCACCCATCCCACCTTTCTTTCCTCACAAAGCCAAGTGTTGGCCTCAAAATATCGATTTAACTGGATCAGCCACCAGTAACCATTTTCCCTTTCGTCGAATATAAGAACCACCTTTGTCGACATCACCGGCTCTCTATCGGATCTGGTAGGTCGGACCAATTGATAGGTATGTATATAGATAATTGAATGAAATAGTAGAATAATAATAGAAAACTACTGGGAAACTTGTAATTCTATAGGAAACATAATGAAAAGCAAATAACAAACCGTGCCTTTTACTTTTGCTACCCTAATGATTTTGGAGCGCGCCCTACAAATTAACCAAAATACCCCTGTCCGCTACTTAAGTATCGGACACCCCAAAAACACCCTACATTTATAACGTCCGCTACTGAAGTAGAGGACGTTATAAAAATGAGAATTTCTAAAATATAACATCCGCTATATAAGTAGCGGAAGGGTAAAAAGAGAAAGATGTAGGGCGCGCGAGTAACCCGTAAGGTGGCAAAAATAAATCTCACAAACTGTTAGTGAAATACTAATAGCCCAAAGCACAAATTGCTCCCAAAATCACTAACAAAATGATTCCCCACAAAATAATTGAAATCTTTCATAATCCCTCACACTCCCCTTACCTCACTATATATATATATATATATATATATATATATATATATATATATATATATATATATACTACTAAGAGGCATAACAAACTTACCAACTCAACACCCTATCTCACTCACTATTTACTCATAAAACCTCGTTATACTCTTTATTAAAATAATAGCCCTTTTCCTGTATCACTCATACTTGGTCTCTATCACAATATGGGGAGTTAAGCATAATTCATAGTCCTCATCACTTTCATCATCATACTATCTGGAAGCAATATGTAGTTGAGTCATGTTAAACGTAATTTCATTTTCTTGTTTATTTTCCTGTTTTAATTTGTCGCTTTGATTCAAAAATCAATCGGTGAGATCTTTTATCTCATGTAGAAGTTACTTCATTCACATCACAATATCTACCCCAACCAACACTCATTGATATGTGACAAAACCAATGTCATCGTGCACCCCCTTTTATTAGATTGTGGAAACATTATGCACATGTGAGAGCTGTACGAGTGAGATATGCAAGTGACTCACTTAAAGTGAGAGATTTTAATCTTAGGCATCTACTTTAATTCCACATTTGATACTCTCTCCATTCCTTTTTATTTGTCGTTTTAGAAAATTTACTACAAACCAAGAAAATATATTTTTGTACCTTATATTCCTATTATATTCTAATTTTATTTTATTTTTAACTATTGGAAATATGATTTTTTCTTTTTACAGCAGAGGATCGAACCCAGTACCTCATGCATACTACTCAAACCCCTCACCACTAGACCAAACCTAGTGGTTTGGAAATATGATTAGTTACTTACTAGTTGGTGCTATTTAATATTTATTAGTTAGCTAGTTTATAAATAGGCTTGAGCAACAATAAAAGAACAATATGATTTCTACCAAAAATGAACAAGATTGACGAAAAATCCAATTTGAAGATCTCGAACAAAAATGAACGGAATAGAGATTTCACAATCAAGATAAGGGAAACTAGACCTTAGGAATAGGGGCAGAATGGTGCAAGAAAAATTGCGATAAAGAGCAACTGTATAAAAGAATCAGATTGAAACAAAACTGGATCAATCAAAAGCGGTGAAAAAATGGAATCAATTGAAATTGATCAAAAAATTGGATCAATCAAAAGCGGTAAAATGAAAGAAAAGAAAATTGAGAACATGGAAAGCAGCGGAAAAGTTCATGGAAGATATCATATATGCTCCGATATCAATTTAGAATTGGAGGTTGAGAATAACACAATCCTAAAAAATTGATTTGTAAAGTAATGCTTGTCTCTTTTTGTAAACTTAAGTAAAATCATCTCATAACTAACGTATGATTTCTTAACATCGATAACTCAAACCTTTTGATTAAAACTCATTTGGTGACCTTCAACCCACCACAATATTCCATTCCAAAAGAAGAAGAAAAGAATCATAAAATCATTAATAAAAAATTAAGAAAAAAAATGAACTCTCAAATTCGACACACCAAACAAAGAGAAATTTAAGTTTTGGACAATAAAAAAAATATGGGGTCGTTCTCATTTGTGCACAACACAAGTGTCCTGTTTGTAAAAGAAGAAAAATACAAAAGGAAGGCGACACTCCATGCAAATACAAAGGTACAGGCTCCTGGTAATAATGATGTGTTTTTTTTTTTGACAAATGTAATAATGATGTGTTAAAACATTATTTAGATGAATTTAATTTATATGCACCGTCAGTGTAAAAGAATTTTACACATGCATCCAATAATATACCAATATATCATATGTATTGTGTTTAAAAACACATGATGTGGAAACATATCATTGGATGTATGTGTAAAAAAGATTTACACTGACAGTGCACAACAATTAAACTCTATTTAGATTAGGATTAAATTTGTAATTATTCTATGCAATTACACCAATTTTTGGTATCAGTCCCTACACTTTTTTTTTTGTTGGTTTTTGATCCCTGCTGTTTGAGAGTAGTTTGTTTTTAGTCCCTCTGTTAATTAAACGTTACAAAAATGGTAGAAATTAACGGAGTGCCACGTGGCAAAAAATTATGTAATCTAAAACGATTGCCAAACATTTCTAGCAATGAACCGACTGTCAATACGAAAACGACCCTTGTACCATTAATTTCTTTTGACAAGCACCAAGTGGTAATGACTTTTTCAAGTCAAACAGTCCGAAATCAATTACCAAAACTGATAAATATATTGAGATAGAATCGACACAATAGAGGCAAATCTAAGAACTTTGAAATCTGTAGATCTCAACGGAACTAAAAAAATCATAAAAACAAAGATCAAAACCGCCAATTACAAACCGGATGCACAAACAACACCCAACTGGCAAAATATACATTCATCAATGATCGTATAAATAATTAGTATGATGCTTACGAACAACTAAATTGTAGCTTTTCTTATGAAATATTTTCTCGAAAATACAATAATCAACAAATATTTTTTTATTCATAAAAAATTATAATTAATTTATTAAATTAAAAATTAAATGTACGGATACACTTCAATTTATTTATAGTAGCTTCCAAAATTAGAATTTCGTCTCTTTTTTTTTTGGTATACTATTTCGTCGTTTTTTTTTTGACAAAAATGAATACATAAGTGCTGTTGTGCCGTCCAAAAACCATATAATAAACTCCACAAATAAAAAGATTATGCGTCAGCAATGTGGTTGCACTGTTTGTTTTGCAAACGCCATTCTCCTTGTCTCCATCAGGACAACATGCAATTAACTTCTAGGGATGGTTAATTTACATGATTAATTATTATGAGTGTCTTTGTTAAGCTTTTAAAAAAATAATTTTGTTTTGAACAAATTTAGAGATTGTTTTTAGTAATTTTAAAAAAAATTTGAAGATACTTTCTATTTGTTACTTTGTTTGTCGAAAAAATTATTATTTTTAAAAATTTAAACTTCCTACACCTAAACTCCTTGTTCTTTAAAAAAATTATTAGGATGATTTCAAAGCTAAAAATAATTTTCTTAAAAAAAAACAAACACCTATTAAAAAGCCAAAAGTGATTTTTTTTCTTCAAAAAATATAATTTTTCTAATTTTTTTTAACAAACACACCATATATTTGTTGTCTTGTGTGCGCCTTAAAATTTTAAAATTGAAGTCAGAATTTTGGTCTAGCTACTAGTATTTGTGCTGGACACAACTTTCAAGTTTTTAGAAGTTCACCGATACCTATCTACTATATGAGATGTAGGAATACTTGCGTAAGGCGCAACAATTGTACAATATGATTGTATAAGGTGTAAGGTTCTGTCAGGTTATAAAAACCAACGATTTTCTAACATTTGGTGACGTAGGAGGCTAGAATTTTGTGAAACACTTAGAGAGTCAAAAAGAGGAAATTATTAAGTGTTTAATAACTAATGATTGAGAGTTTTATGAGTTAGATCAAAGGTTAGGAAACATATTATATATACTTTGGAAGTGAGATTTATTGTTCATCTTTGTTCTTGTGAGGTTGGGTAAAAATTTATTTTAGGGTTGAATCCCGCTTCAAGAACTTTTCACCGTCATGATGTGATTTTCTTCGGTCTGATTCTAGTTCAGATTTCTCAAATCTAGCTCATTGAGGTTTGGTGTTGTCTGGCTTGAACTTGAAATGGTTGTTTCTAGCTACTTGTTGTGATTTGTTGTAGGGATTGTTCGTATGTGAATTGGTAAGTGTTGGTGGTCGGTTCCTTCACTGTTTTGAGTTGTGAAGGCTCACACAACATTTTTTTTTTTTTTTTTCTATATGATTTTGTGCCCATACCCGGACTCATAATGTATTGCTTGTGGTGTGTGTACTCATTTCTTTTTTTAGACTACTTTTGTTCTATTTAAAGTGTTTTTTTAGACCACATTCATTATTACATAAACTAGTCATAACCTTTCCACTAAAATCCAAATTACCAAAACTCATCTCTCACGCAATTAATTAATCATATATAAAGTCCGCATCACAATTCATCTTTATGACAATGCTCCATCTCACACTGAACTAAACGCACTTTTTTTTTCCAATTATGGCCACGTCATCAACCTTTTCCAGCACTTCCTCTATCTCCACCTTCCTCCGCCGCAACGGCGTCGTACACCTCGGTGCTACTCACGTGAAACGCTTGCAATTGAAGCAGAGGCTGGTCAGCACGTGCCGTTCTACTCGTTCCAGTACCGTTTCTGCACGTGCCTCGATTGGAGAGGTTGTGGTGGTAAGCGATGGAGTGGTTGAGAAGGGAATTGAAGAAGGAAGGGCTTTGAGAGTTGGTTTGATATGTGGTGGTCCTTCTGCTGAACGTGGAATTTCGCTTAATTCTGCTCGATCAGTTCTTGATCATTTGCAGGTACGTGCAATTTTTTTAATTAGTAATTAGTAATTAATTTTTTCTTGTTAGACTTAGTATCAACTCAGCTGTTTCTCAACCGGTTATTGAGCTCAAGTGATTAATGAGCATTTCTTAACCAAGTCATTGGACTCAAGTGGTTAACGAGTTTTACCAAAAGACGAATTGTTCGGGAGAATCCGAGTTCGATTTTTGGGTGGAACAATTTAGACTTTACTTATCTACCAGTTGAACTCTGGATTACTAGGCCCCCTTCTCCTGAGAAACCAGAGGGTTGTAAACAAAAAAAACTCAGCAGCTGTTTCTTGTTGATTTCTAAATTTACTTTCAGAATACATTTCTTAAATATATATTTGTACCGGATGATGTGGATAATTTTGATAAGTTCATATATATATATATAGTGTTTAATATAAAAAAATTAATAAATACTATTTGTGAAGTTATATGTGAAGTTATTAAAATTGTCCATCTCAACTAATGTACACATGCATGTCTAAATAACACGTGTACTAAAGAATTCAACTTGGTTTTTCTATCACTATTAAATTCAATTAATAAAGAAATTACTAGGTTTGATCTATTGGTAAGAGATTTAGATAGTATGCATGAGGTCGTGAGTTCGATTCTCTGCTATGATATAAACCAAAAAAAAGATTTCACTAATAAATATAGATAATTACACATAAATGATATAGAGTAGAATATGACTTGATAACACGATTCATGTGGGTGGATTAATTATTTATATTTTATTAATTAAATTATAAAAATGAATAATTTTGTAAAATTGAAATCCAAGTTTTTAAAATAGAGGGGCCAATTTCTTAAATTGGTGAAAGTAGCGGACCAACACTATAATTAAGAAAAAAAGGAGGGAGAGTGTGGACAAGGATAAAATAGGAAATTCCCGGCAAGCTTTAGTATATTTTAATTCTTTTTTTTTGGAAAAAATATAAGCAAGTTTGAATCATTTCTCAAAAATCTTTTATGAGAAATATATGTTTAGAAAAAGAGTTAAATGATTATCCACAAAATTCAACTATTTTCTTATTATGATGCCAGTTTGATATATCACTGCCCATAAAAAAAAAGTTTGATAATAGCTGTTTTTTTTAATCCAACAAAAAGAAGTCGTATTAACCAATTCTTTTCTATATATGATTGTATAAGTATGTAAATATAATTAAACTCCTAGCAAAATATTATGATGACTATGATTTTTTTGAACAATAAACTTTTGAATAGTTGAAAGTAATTTCTTAAAAAAAGTGAATTTGTCTTTGAGAAGGTAAATGAGACAGCTTACGAGGGAGAAAATAAACATGCAGAAGCTATAGCTTTAGAGAAACTGTTATTTTTGAAAACTTTATAATAGTTGCAGGATTGTTTCAATTTCAACATTGAACCGAAAGTTTTTTTTTTTGAAGAAGCTAAATTAACCCACCCAAATTGGCACCAGAGAGAATCAAACATGAGACCTTAAGGAGAAACATACTCCCAAGTCTCAGGCCAATACTTTGAACCAAAAGTAATGATATGGTTGAATTAAATAAAAAACTGATTGGATTAAATCAAAATCTTATCGACATGTGACCAACTCAAAATTTTTTTTTTTTGAAGAAGCTAAATTAGTTCACCTAAATTGACACCAGAGAGAATCAAACTTGAGACCTTAAGGAGGAGCACACTCCTAGGTCCCAAGCCAATACCAACAGACCAACCCAAATGACCAACTCAAAAGTTAACACAGTTAAACATTTTAGGTAAATTTAATTTTATAGTTTATTTAATTTTAGGTAAACATTTTGCATTAAATTTCTTGTATACCTTTGAAACCTTTAACACAATATCCAATACTTGTTTATTAATCTCTCCTCTTTTTTTTTTTCTTTTTCTTGACAGGGAGATGATTTACATGTGAGTTGCTATTATATTGATTGCAATCTCAATGCACATGCAATTTCTTCTGCTCAGGTTAGTGTAATATATGTTTCCCGATATTGTGTTTCATGTGCTCCCTTCTTTTGAAATATAGTTTTATCAATGTTGATAGGCATATATAGCTATAAGAAATTCCTATCTGAATAATACTAAATTCATGTATAAATACTATATATAATATACCAACATTATATAGTTTCAAACTTTCAATACTACATATGAAAAAAAAATTAGTTGAATTAGGTTCTTCATTGGTCTAAATAATACTTTATTGTTCTTAAAAACATCACTTGAAATGTGTTTTCCCAGCTTCTAGTTCAAATCATCAAATTTTGGGTTATTGAACTTTCTGTTTTGATTTTTTTTTTTGTCAAGGTGCTGTTTCAATGTTCTATTACTGAATTGATCACTTTCGTTTAAAAATCTCACTCTCAAATATAATGTTCTATTACTGAATTGATCACTTTCATTTAAAAATCTCTCAAATATTTCTACTATTGAGTTTAAAACGAAATGGGAAAATAATAAAATAAAAAAGGAAAAGTTGTTTCTCCAATCCAACCATTATTCTTATTTCTATATTTTCCTTACAGGTATATTCCAACACCCCTGCTGATTTTGATTTTAAACTTGAAAGGTTAGTAAACACTTTGTATCACGGAAAATGATACTAACGAAATCCTAGTAAAAGTATTTCCAGTTTGGGAATAATTAGCTACATAACTGGTTAATCAACAATCACTCGTCGTTCAATCAAACCATTGTGTGGTTAACTGTTCCGCAAATGAAAATCTCTTTTCAATTAATTCCTTTCTTGTTATTTTTCCTTCAATGCACTGAATAAATATCATAAAATATAGTAAGGAATAAATACTCATAAATGAAGTATGAAACGATTTACATTTGAACTTGTGAAAGTAAAGACGGCCACTTGTTAAATTTGCAGCCTTGCCCAAAGTTTCCCGACTTTGGCTGACTTGGCAGAGCATCTAGCTGCATCTGTGGACATAGTGTTTCCAGTCATACATGGTCGATTTGGTGAAGATGGTGGCATTCAGGTGAAATATTTGTGTGTATGTAGGGATCTTTTTAGGAAATAATTAGTATGTGTGTTTATAAATGATATTTCTCTGATATATATTTTTAGGAATTACTGGAAAAGTATAATGTTCCATTTGTTGGCACAGGATCAAGTGAGTGCTCCCAAGCATTTGACAAGGTAAAGTATTCTTTACATGATTTTTTTTCTCTTTATCATAACTGGGATGAAGCAAAACATCTGAACTCTTCGATCCAAAATTGGTTTACATCATCATTTTCTAAAAATGACAGAAATATGCTTAAAAGCTTCATTTAGTATTCAGACAATACATACTTGTTAATTGTTTAGATGCTGATTGTGCTGTTGTATGAGAAAGTAATTGGGAAAAACTAATAAACTATATGAAACTTTAAATCCGAGACATCTTAAATTTATTTCATCTTAAATTTATCAAGCTGTTGTTACTTTCTAGTTTGACTATCCCTCTAGCACTAATTTTCTTATAATTATTCCAGTATAAAGCATCATTGGAGCTCAGGAAGTATGGGTTCGTAACGGTGCCCAGTTTCTTAGTTCAGGTATTGAAAATTGTGTTTTGACAAGGTCATTGTTTCTCTTCGAAGCGATGACTAATCATAGATTTCTCCCAGTTTCTAATGTTAAAAATATTCGATAATTGGATGCTGCAATTTTAATGTTCGTCTATATTTATTTGTGTTAGATTACATCAACACTTGCGTGTTTGTGAAAGTGTTTTCCGTCTTTAAATTTTAAACTTCATTCATCCACATTTTCATACTTAAATACTATGAGATTTAATAAATTATAACATTCGGATGTCAAATAGGGGTATGAAACAAACAAATCAGAACTATCAGAGTGGTTTAGGAAACACCAGTTGGACCCTGATGTGGGTAAAGTTGTGGTAAGGCACTTGATTTGGTTCATTAATTAGTGATTCATTCTTAACTCACCGTGAAGCAGTTTTTGATGCCTATTAACAAATTAAAATTTGATATTTCAGGTGAAACCAACAAGAGGAGGCTCAAGCATTGGTGTTACGGTTGCATACGGTGTGAATGATTCTATTGTGAAAGCCAATGAAATTATGTCTGAGGTATTTTCAGTCAATTTGGAATTCTGTTGATGTATACACCGAAACATTAGTAGAATGATATAAAGAAAAGTTAGTAGTACATGTTGATTAGGATCATATTTCTCTCATAATATATATTAACTATCGGTTGTGGTCATTGATTTTGAATACTATAGGGAATTGATGATAAAGTGCTAATAGAAATATTTCTTGAAGGAGGGAGTGAGTTTACAGCCATTGTCCTTGATGTAGGATCTAGTTCAGATAGCTGTCCTGTTGCGCTACTTCCTACCGAGGTATGTTCCGCTTGTCTTCCCATGAGATTTCTTATTTATGTATCACTCTGGAGGGGACTGAGGATGTTAAATGAGATAGTTCAAGTATCAGTTCTTGTTTGGTTTAATGGAGTGAGGTTTGTTTGAAAAACTATGGAATACAGATGAAGAGGAGTTAATAATTTGAGCTAGTATAATGTATTTTTGCTGTTGTTCAACGCTGTAAATTGCCATAATTTGTAGCACAAAGTCCAGTGATAATAATGAGGTTCGGTTGTATTTATAACCGAATTGCAGTTCTGTAGCAACTTTTCTCAGTCTGAAACTACTCAAACAATTTATACATGGATGTAATTGATTATTGCGTAATAAATATTTCGTACAGAGCAGTAACACTGTAATTAGATGAACAGGTGGAGCTTCAATTCCTTGGTGCAAATGACCTGAAAGAGAATGATGCAATATTTAATTACCGTAGGAAGTACCTTCCAACCCAACAGGTTAGTATTAGTGTGAAGCATGCAATATTCACACAGGTTAGTATTTGGTTTCACACAACACTGTCAAGTTTCATTCTAATTTAGTGAATCATATATTCTCCACAGGTTGCTTATCACACTCCACCTCGATTTCCTTTGGATGTAATTGAGAATATTCGCAAAGGAGCGTCTGTGTTATTTAAACGGCTTTGCCTGCAAGATTTTGCACGAATTGATGGATGGTTTTTGCCTGATTCAGATTGTAAGCTATCATCTTCAGAAAGTGAGTTTGGAAGGTCTGAATCTGGTACCATAATATTCACTGACATTAATATGGTGAGATGATTTTCTCTCTTGGAGGAATCAAGATAGAGCTAGGTATGTAGGTTGGTTCTCCCCGTTTAACCCGCATAAACCCACACATTAAATGGTCCAGTTTGGTCCATCTGCAAATGATAACGAGTTGTGATAAGTTAGTCTGAGTTTGCACCGTTTTGATCCACGTTTAAATGGTCAACGGACCATATTAACTTTTTTTGTATAAAAATACTAAAAATTGTCATTATAAAAGTCCGTTTTTTTTATAAAAAAATAACTAAAAATCTGCTATTGTTGATAATTTTATGTTATAACTTGTAAGTAGCAAGTAAAAACCCAAAAATGATACATATAAAGAACTTCAACAGTCGAAACCAACATTAAGAGTATAATGAACAATATAATAGAATCTTCCTTTTTGGACAGGTCAAATTATAGTAGATAAATGTAGTTCATGTTAAAACATTACACGGATTTTGGACCAACCCGCGAATCTGCGGATTTAGACGTCATAACCCATGCAGACCAAAACTTAAATGGACAAAAAAAAACCTGGTCCAAAGCCCGTGTGGGCCTCAGGTTAAATGGGCTGGTCTGCGGGACTCAGTCCGTATACCCAACTCTGAATACAGAGAGAAGTTTTACTACTAATGTTGATTTTCCCTATTGCTGAATATATATTTCATGGCATATTTCAGATTAGTGGTATGGAACAAACAAGTTTTCTGTTTCAGCAAGCTTCTAAGGTACTTCTGTTTGTGTCTGCCTCACATTTTTTGTAATATATACCATAGTTTCTTATACTATCGTAACTCATAAGGTATTTCTCTGTCATACTTATGTATGGCTGCAATTGGTCTTTCAAGCATTTATAAATGAAAAAGATATTAATTTTGTTTTCTGTATTAATGTATGGATAATTTATGTCACTGCCTGAAAACGCCCTCTATATTATTCAGGTTGGTTTTTCTCATACAAACATCCTTAGGAGCATTGTTCACCATGCTTGCTTGCGGTTTCCAAATCTTGCATCAGTAAGTGGTATATCAGGTCTGATTCCAAGCAGATCAAAATCTTCAGAAATTAATAAGTCATTTGCCCCCCGTGAAGGAGCTCGAAAAGTTTTTGTCATTTTTGGAGGCGACACATCAGAGCGGCAAGTATCTCTTATGAGTGGTACAAATGTTTGGCTCAATTTGCTAGGCTTCGATGATGTAAGTGTCTACAAAACCTTCAACTAAAAGTTCAGTATACATAATACTTTGATAGTCCATCTGGTGAATTGTAGCTATGTTCTCGAACTTTAATCCTCTTAGTTTTTACAAAATTTTAAGGAAATAGATGTGTAAGCATTAAATTGATAATTCTTGCGCTTATTTTGTTTGAGCTGTTTCATGTTTCCTCGGCTTTGGAATTATCATATGATTTGTTGTAATAAATATATCAAAACATACCAAATAGGCCTATATCTCTTATTTTATTGGGGTATGTCGAGCAAGGGTTATTTTTGACTAAAAATGTTTCATAAATATGGATATTTTGGTATATATTTAGCCGTTAAAAATTTTTCAAGATACTTTACCAATGACTTAGGGCCCGTTTGTTTTATATGTTTTAAAATTCATTTTTGATGTTTTAGTTATGTTCGCGTGTAAGCTTTTTTGAAAAATCATTTTGTTAAAAAATGATTTTTATGCTGAAAATGAAATAGCTATTTTGTTTAGCTTTTTAAGAAAATCTTAGTTTATGGTGGCTATGCTTTTCAACCATATTAATGAAACTATTTTAACATGCATATTATTCAATTTGAATGCTTTTCAGCCATGATTTATGCTTTTCTTAAGTCTCTAAAAATAATCACCAAATTATTTGTATTAAAATCACGTCTATTTTAATCTATATCAAACGGGCCCTAACAATTAAGTATTGTTTCATTCTGTAAACTTACAGCTTGAGGTAACACCATGTTTGCTTTCCTCAACAAATGATTATGCATCTAGTGTCGATATGGGAATCAAGGCTGAGGATGTATGGAATAGAACAGTTTGGTCATTGCCGTAAGTATCGATTATTTTCTCCACATCAGGATTTGTCTTCAACTTCTGAATATATATTCTTACGGCTACAACTTTGTCTATTTTAAAGTTCTTAGGGAGATTTAAAACCATTCTACCCAATAGCTTAAGCATTTAGGAAGTTTTTCATTGGCATGGCATGATATCAAAGTATCAATGACCAAGTGATCAAGTTCAATCATTTTCACCCCATCCTCCAGACATGTATCCAATTTTGCCTATATTCAGTGTTAGGATAATTTTTTTTTTATCTAATTTAGCTGCCTAACATAGGCACTCAATCCATGATCAGTAACAACAGTTGATTGTGATTCATTCATGCGGTCTCATCGTATTGTAGGTAGAATGAAGTAATTCAACATTCATTTTTTACAGATATTCTCTTGTTCTACGACATACTACTGAGGAAGTACTTGATGCGTGCATAGAAGCAATTGAGCCAAATCGGGCTGCCCTAACATCTCATCTACGGAATAAAGTAATGAATGATCTCATGGAGGGTTTGAAGGATCAGAATTGGTTTACAGGATTCGATATTGCTGACGAACTGCCTAAGAAATTTTCTTTAAGGCAGTGGATCAAACTAGCCAAGGAAGTCAAGGCAACAGTTTTTATTGCAGGTATTAAAAGCACAAGTGTTTTTAGTGATTAATTTTTTAACTTCAATTTCTTTGTTGATGCATGAAAAAATGTTTTCATATTCATTATTTAGTATTTATAGATTATTGAAGATACATTTTTTAAAGATGAAAATACGCTGCTTTATTTTTTTTGGTTTTTGAAGTAGACAGAATGCTTATAGGAGGAAATAGTTGTTAGGTATGACCATGATAGTAAAATGGGCAATTTATTTAAAAGCGGTTTAAAAGGTTCTCATTATTTCTTTAAATAGTGATAACTGACTGGAATATGACACATTCATTCTTTTAACAGTTTTCTAATGATTTAGATGTTCAGTTCAGAGTAACTTTCAAGGAATTCATGTTTATGTAATTGATTGTGTATTTATTTACAATGTTCAATCTTTGTTACTTATAGTACATGGAGGCATTGGAGAAGATGGCACACTTCAGTCTTTGTTGGATGCTGAAGGAGTTCCCTACACAGGTTTGTTTATAATGTACCCTTGCTACATGAGATTATTAGGTATAATGGTATCCACTTCACAGGTTCAATTTTTATTTTAAATTGTAATCGTATATTCCCCCCACTTTTATCTTCTGTTGAAGGTCCTGGTACATTGGCATCAAACATTTGTATGGACAAAGTTGCGACTTCTGTTGCTGTAAAGCATGTACGTTTAACTTAATCAAATATTTTTTCGCTGAAAGATAAACACTGCTCTTCTATTACTTTTTCTCAATTTGACATTTTTTTTTCTGATAGTGCATTCTAATATCTTGTTATTTGAAAGCTCACAAGTTCGGGAGTTCTTACAATTAATAAGGAAGTCTGGACAAAAGATGATCTGTCTAATAAGCCCATAAACGATATATGGCATGACCTCACCCAGAAGCTACAATGTGAAACATTATGTGTTAAGCCAGCAAAAGATGGATGCTCAACCGGGGTTGCAAGATTACGGTAGATTTGTAAATTTGTTAGCATCCCTTTTCGTGTTATCAATGATTTAAAAGTTATGAAATAGCACCTTAAAGCACGCTTTTAAAGGATCAATGTTTATTTCTGTAAGATTACTGTAGGGTGAGATATATTAATTTTGTGTGCTGTATAACCACACATGGTTCTTATTTATACTCACAAAATAGAATCAGTAATAATTACTACAATGGATCAATCTAATCCTTTATTACAGTCATTAACATTTTTCTAAACGATTAGAGTCAGTGTAACTTTATCCGTAATTCCTATCTAGCTGTTACTTACTCTCTCTCCGTAATAAATATAAGCAAAATTAACCACTTACAATTTTTTTTTACAGCAACCACTTACACACTTATTTAGATATATAGGATCAAAAGAGTTACTTTTTGCTTATTTTGTTACAACTTAAATGTGCCAAATTTTGCATTTATTTTGTTACAAGGGAAGTACGTAATAAACTCATGCTAAATAAGCTTTCTAACAATTACTTGCTCACTCTATTTCCATGCAGTTGTTCCAATGACCTTGCAATATACATCAAAGCTCTAGAGGAACATCTACTAAGGATTCCTCCAAATAGCTTATCAAAGGTAAAGGAATAAATAAAATAACTTCATTCAGTCATCATATGTCATACAAAAGATTACCAAGAGATTATTATCCAAAAGATATCATACCAATGTTATAACTGAAACCTGGATAAATTTGCATTCATTTATTGTAATTGTTATTTCATTGTCACTATGGATGGGCTTGTTGAGTGTAATTAATTGTTATTATTTCCTTTTTAATCGATGAGATATTTTTCCGTAATTTTTATTCATAGATTGCATAGGATTATCAATTACTGTAATTGTTAATGACATTTTATCTCTTGCGTTCTACTGATGTAAACAGGCACATGGTATGATTGAGATGCCAAACCCTCCTCCAGAACTCTTGATCTTTGAACCTTTCATAGAGACGGATGAAATAATTGTGTCATCTAACGTTAAGAATGAGACTGGTCATGGCTTCATATGGAAAGGGAACAGTAGATGGGTGGAAATAACAGTTGGCGTCATAGGAAAACGTGGATCAATGCACTCACTAAGTCCTAGTGTAACTGTCAAGGAAACTGGTGATATTTTGTCCTTAGAGGAGAAGTTCCAAGGTTGGTGATCTCCACTGAATTATAATCTTTGGTTTTTAGAAGAATAATTGCAAAAGGCTTGGCCTTCCGCTAGTTTTTCTTAGGCAGTTAAAATAGATCAGAGAACTTCAATTGTAAATCGAAGTGAACAAAACTTGAAAACTACAGGATAATGCTAGGGTGGCCATTTTCGCCTAGAGTACTGGAATAGTGAAACTTTAGTTTACTATGAAGAAAATCCTGATGACCTCTCATGAACCATATTTTTTAAAGTGTAAACTGCTGCAATATATAAATGATTTTTTATTTATTTATCTAATACACCCCCTCTGCAAGAGCGAGTTCAAAGTGTATAAATGCAAAGGCCCATCGAAGCTATAGCTGATATTTAAGGCAACAAGCATCATACTCTAGACCTGCCTGTTTGGTTTAGATTTATATGACCACAAAATGAATAAATTTGGCTTACCTCTATCCTTGTACATTGCTTTGTAGGTGGGACTGGCATCAATCTGACTCCACCTCCTTTGTCAATTATGAGGTATGTAATAGAGATTCTACGTCCTAGTAGCAAAATAAATTTTGGCTCATAGGTTTTGTGTCTCGTTCTTTGAGGTTTATCACTTCATTCTTAGTAGAATTTGAGTTTAATATTAACAAGAGCTTGACTTCTTGTGATACATATGTCATTAAGAGTTGATTCTTTCAACAGTTTGCTCATAATTAAGTTGTGTATAACTTCTGGCAGGGTTTGATACTATGTACCATGGTATCAATTATAGTTCTTTAATTGCCATTTACAGATTAGTTGATATTATAAGCATATTTATCTAATTCTCAATTTGATTATCTAGACAACTACTAAATCACCTATCAGTTGTTTTTTTTAAAATATTTATCACTATAGGTTTGTTGAAATGCAGTTGTCATATTTGTACTTGGCAGTAGGTCGATATTGTTAGCGGCCAACACTTGGTGGGATTTAGTCCACATCAGATAGATAGGACTCTCGAGAAGAGTTTATAAAGAGGAGGCAATCCTCACCTTACAAGCCGGTTTTGTAAGGATGAGTTAGGCCTCGATATTTATGACATGGTATCAGAGCCTATCGGGTCTATCGTTGGGCTTCCTACATCGTTCACGCTTTAGGCCCATTGGGTCGGGCTGAAACGTGAGGGGGTGTGTTAGCGGCCAACACTTGGTGGGATTTAGTCCCACATCGGATAGATAGGACTCTCGAGAAGAGTTTATAAAGAGGAGGCAATACTCACCTTACAAGCCGGTTTTGTAAGGATGAGTTAGGCCTCGATATTCATGACATGGAGGCCAATGCATTATCCACGCTTCAAGCCCAAGTAGGCTCTTGTGTGAGGAGGCGTGTTAGAAGTAATATAAAACCATCGATGTAGCTCTATCCTAACAGCTTAAGCTTTTGGGATAATCGGTTATTTGACATGGTATCAGAGCCTCTATGACTAAGTGGTCTAGAGTTCGATCCTCAATCCCCTCACTTTCTAATTAAAAAGTGGAATTTAAGCATATGGTATGTGGGCCAATGCATTATCCACGCTTCAAGCCCAAGTAGGCTCTTGCGTGAGGAGGCGTGTTAGAAGTAATATAAAACCATTGATGTAGCTCTATATTAACAGCTTAAACTTTTGGGATAATCGGTTATTTGACAGATATTCAGTTGATGAAAATTTCTAACAAAATGTAAATTTCCTAAGTTATATTTAGGTAAATTTGGGTCGTCCATTTCAAAAAAATAAATAAATTTTGGTCGTGTTCCATCGTGTAATTGAAAATGGTTATGCTGTTTAACATATTGTCTTTCTTCCCGATTCTTTGCAGGTTTTATCAAATTATTTTTAATATTTTTCTTGTTCTTCTCTTTGTAGTGAGAAAGCTTTGCAGAGATGTAAGCAACATATTGAACTGATTGCAAACACTCTACAATTAGAAGGATTTTCACGTATTGATGCATTTGTCAATGTTGACAGCGGAGAGGTTTGTTGAATTACATGTTAATCATTTTTTCCAATTGATTCACCTGAAACTTATGCTACCTCTTTTCAAAATACGGAAAATGGCAAGGTAGAAATGACTTATCATCATCTCACTCATTTACAACTTTCAAAATTTGTAGGTTTTGATTATAGAGGTAAATACTGTGCCTGGAATGACACCTTCCACTGTTCTGGTTCATCAGGTAAATTCTTCTGATCATATTACTACTTTTTTTTCATAATCATAATTTTTTGTGTGCTAGTCTTTTATATTCATTTTAAGTGTGTGTTTTTGACCATACAAAGTTTGAATAAGAACATTATTCTTCAGTTGCCTTATTGCAAAAGATAATGACAAGAACTTCATGTGTACGCGAAATGAAGCTGCTTACTAAACACAGAAATGAAATTTAAAAAGTGATACAAATTATAATCTATATGAAAAATTGAAAGCATCTTTATTCAAGTCATAAGACACAAATCCATCATAAATTCATACATATGTTTCTAACTGATTCTGTCATTCTATTCATATCTCAGGCACTAGCAGAACAACCACCATTGTATCCTCATCAATTCTTCCGCACACTTCTCGATTTAGCATCTGAAAGGGCCATGTAAATATGTTCAAAATAATGTTTGCATTGTGTTCATATAATATTAATCATCACTGGAAAGTTATTCTGTAGCTTTTATTAATAATGTGAAACTCTGTTTCAAAAATTAATAATGTGAAACTTCCATTTCTTTCTTTTCTTGTTTCCCTCCAATGTATGTTTTCAAATGCAATCAGACAAGAATAATACTTCCTTTGTTTCACATAAAGTCTTGTTTAAATAATTCAAACACACACACACACACACACTTCTCTAATATCTGCAAAACTTTATACTTTAATTATCTTTAGTCTACGATAAAAACAAATACTATTGACAACAGTGTCAGTGTGTCACTATAATTATTAATTAGTAATTATCATGGCATCACATAGGAAAAATAACATCTTTGTCACTACTAATTTCAAACAAAATATCTTGGTATCCTTTCTTTCTTTATTGGTCATTAAATTGATTTGCTGGAAAAGCAAGAAACAGAATGTGTCTCAATCTATATCAAAAAAATAAAAATATTGTCTCAATCAACTGTAGTAGCATAAAGTCTTATTAAGAAGACATTATGCTTTCATTAATTAAAAGTTTTGGAGAAGGGAGGAAAGATCTTACCCTAAAAGTAACAAAAATAAGTTAAAGGAGAACAAAATAACCATCCCACCAAATAGAGTTCGCAAAGAATTCTAAGGTCCGTCAATCTGCCTCACATTCCAATTGATTCATAAGGACACATGAAATGTGTCAACAACCTTTGAACGAGTGTTATATGGCTGCCTAACACTTATGGTCAATCTTTTGTTTTCCTTCTTTTGATTTTTAGTAAAATAAGAGGTAAAAGGTTTCTCTCCTTATGCCATATCCGCCCAAAGTTGTTTAAGAACTTGAAGGTTCGCTTTGGCCACACCATCTAGATTGTTATCCTGCACTATCAAAACATTTTGCATTAAGGTCCGGTATATAGTGCATGAGGAGGCATCGATAAGCATTGCGTTCGTTTGTTCCAACTCCACGACTTCAAGAATAGCGTGATCAATCTTTTGTAGCATGAAATTAGTATTTGCAATTTCACCCTGGGCCACTTCATCTCTAACATTATGCAAAACAATATGAAAAGTATAAGCCTTGTGGATTTGATCATCTATGGACTTACTTAGCAAGAATTTCATCAATTTCAATTATGACAGCATCAAATTCTGCCTTCTCTAGTTCTCTAATATCTGCAAAACTTTGTATTCTAACTATCTTTGGTCTTTGATAAAAAAATAAAAAGAAAAAGATTATTGACAAAATTGTCACTATAATTAGTGATTATCATGGCAACACATAGGTAAAATAACATATTTGTCACTGCTATTTCCAAACAAAATATCTTGTTATCCTTTCTTTATTAGTCATTAAATTGATTTGTTGGAAAAGAAAGAAACAAAATATTGTCTCAATCAAGTGTAGTAGCATAGAGCCTTATTAAGACATTATGCTTTGATTAATTAAAAGTTTAATCACAAAAGGATTATTTTTCATAATTCTTAACAATCATCTAAAAGTATGGTATTATAGTAGTTTTCTGATAAATTATTACAAACACATCAAAAAACACCATGCCCATTACAAATTTTGTTTATGTTTTATCTAAGGTGGTGGCAAAATTTGAAACCAAATAGTAAATTGTAGGTGGCAAAAGAGTTCAATTGTCCACCATCCAAATCCCAAAGATAAATACATTTAATCTATCAATTTTAGGTAATAGGGACGTGAAGTGGTTAAGCTTGCTAGAAATATCTAGGTATACCAGTGAACTAGGCTGTTAACAATATGGTGTCCTTGAGAATAAAAATGAGTTTGGGTCCATCTATTCCACTTTTAGACATCTACTTTCATCTCACACTATTTATGGGACAAGTTTTGTTTTCTTCAATAAAAATTGGACCTAATAAAATTGAGAGCAACTTTGCTCCAGAAACTCTTTTTTCTCCTTTTCTTTTTTCTTTTCATAGATTGAAGATATGTGACAACAATAAAGTGAGCTGAACAAAATTGATTTCTGTTTGGATATATTGATATAGAAGTGATTCTCAAAATTTGATGTCGATTGGATAATTTAAAAAAAAATTACTTTTGGATCTATAATTACCAAATTGAATTTTAATGTGTTTTTTCTTGAAACATAAAACAAAAATTACTAAACATTAGTTAAATATAATATTTAAATAAAGGCATACACTAAACAAATATTATTTTCAATATAAAATTCTCTTTTTTGTATTCATTAATACTCCGTCGGTTTCTTTTAAAGTGTTGTTTGACTACAGAGTTAGCGTTCCTATTTAACTGTCGTTTTGGTATTTTAAGGATACAATTTGTCAATTACTCTTATATTTTTCAATAAAACTAATTAATGTTATATATTTGAAAAACTAAAATTTGTTACCATAGAAAGATAACATTTTTTTTTGGTACATATATATTAAATTTATTGGAAAGAGAAAGTATGTTGCACTATAATCTTCTATGATAATCTATTTGTCTTTATAGGAGTCTAGTCTCCAACTAGCCTCTTTCGACCCGACGAGATTGATAAATTTTGAGTGGTGTCGTCTTCAAGAAATACTCTTTCGAGTTACTATTATAAATAAAAAATTACTTTTTAAATATATTAAAAAACTAATTGAAAAGGTACATGGCCGATAAAAATAGCTCTCTAATTGAGAAATATTGGTTTTTATTTTGTTTTGTAGAGCTAGACAACTCTGCCCAAAAGCCAAGCAAGTAAAGTTGTTGGTTTAATTTTTTTTAATGCTTTATGTCTCTCGAGAACAAAGAAAGATGTTTTTATGCCTATCATTTTTAGAAAACCGATTCTATTCAGATGCACCGTTTTTGACAACCAACAAACATATATACTATTAGTTTTTTTCACCTCGGAACGTTGTATTTGAGAAAACCATTTTTTTTACTTGTCTAAAATGGTGCATCTGAATAAAATCGATTTTCTAGAAGGGAGAAAAACATACTAAATTGGAAAGGGGGTGATAAAAACATCTCTCAAAACAAATTTATATACTTTTTAGTGAGAAGGGATGATTTGAGACTGTTTATTGGGAAAATGTTTGAGAGATACCTTTACTCTGCTTTAGACCAAAATAGATATTCAGTTAGTGGGGTTGTATCCATTTTACAAAGTCAATCTCCAAAAAGTGAAAAACAACAATTGAAAATTAAAGATTAACAACAATAAAGTGCACTAACATCAAATCCTTAATATTCATATTATATACTCCTTTAAGCTTTTATCTAAATATTCTTTCAAATCTTTCCTTAAACTCTTATTCATTCTTTTCCCTTCCAATTTGGTGATAATTTTATACAATGATTAATCATATCCACAAACCAAATACATATCCACCAAAAACAAAAACCTACTAATAAGTTGAAAAATGATATTTAATCCACAAGACCAAAGACCAAATTCATAATACAACATTGTAAAAAGATACATTACATAGCAACCAAATTAAACACAACAATGATATATTTGTTGTGTCTAAATAGCCAACACAAGTCCAGGAAGCGAACGACGATAAAGATCGCGCGGCTGACTCCTCCACAATGTCATATTATCTTGCTTATGATCTTCCCACTTTAATGGCCTCAAATCTCTCACAACAAGCCATGTATTGAAATACTCTCTAAATTGTGTAATTAACCCATTTTTCAATGTCCAAACATGAACCCAATAAGCTTGTCCTTCCCAACCTTCAGTTATAACACAATCACCAATTGAAGTAACACTTCTTGGCTCAAATTTAAACCCTTTTTTGTGATCAGTTTCACCAGTTAACACTTTCATCATGTGTTGACATTTTGGTGGACCATGGAACCAATACTCAAGATCACTTGCTAGCAATTTTGCTATCATTTCCATTGTTCCATGACCCAAAAGTGCTTTGTAAAGAATTTCAACTATGGACTTGTTTTGCAATTCAACCATAGAGTCCATTTTTTTTTTTTTTGGTATGGAACTTTTTGTAGTAGAGAGAATGGTACTTGTTGAGTTACCACTGATTTTTGCATTGCATGGAAGGTCATTATTTATAGGGATGAATGAGAGGTGGATGTTAATGTTTGGTGTTATTGGTTTATTCTTGAAATTAAGCATAGACGGTTGTGATTAATAGATTTAGGAGGTGAGGGATTGGATGGTAACGTTTTGAAACGACAAAATGTGTCACACCAAAATATGCATATATTAAATCATAACATATGGTACTAAGTGAGAATTCATTTATGAGGAGAAAACGATGCCAAATTGTAGACGTATATGCATTTTAGTGCCAAAAGCCAATTTTCTTGTATTATAAAACCGGTTTATAAAATAAAAACCGTTTAAATAGAGCATATTTTTAGTTCATATCTTATTTATGCCCATATATAGAGCATACTTTTAGTTCATATCTTCTTTATGCCAATTCTATGGTGAAAGACTCCAGGATTCCATCAAGTCTTTCACCGTGCACAATCGTTAGATTGAAAGTTATATCGTGTAGATTATCCATAATTTTTTTTAAAAAAAGATTGAAAATCATTTGGTATGTTATTGAGATTCATCAGGATTAATGGTTTATAGATTTTATTGAATACCGTTAATCTTGATGGGTCTCAATAACATGTATATCAAATTATTTTTTTAAATTTTTTTTATAGATGATCTATATGATATATGAACTTTCAATCCAACGGTCGATTTTGTAAAATTCATATTTATTATAATAATATTGAAGACTTGTGCACCATGCACCACTTAATCAAGTGGTGCATGTTAGACAAAGCTCTTATTTAATATGGAACTCTTAATATACTCCAAAAGGAGTATGTTAATCTTTTTGTGTTTAGGATGAGACAAAAAAAGGTCATTTTTGTCGCATAAGACTCGAGAGATTAATCTCTGCAGTTGTGTGCAGAGGATACCTGACTTACACAATACAAAACAAACTTTTCTCTAAAATATTGAGTTGAACACTACTTCTTAGAATTGAGAGTTAAACCTAACTCATCCCTACAAAACCGGCTTGTAAGGTGAAAATTGTCCCCACTTATAAACACATCTCGCAACCGACGTGGGACTTCTAAACACCCCCTCGTGCCCAACACTTTCGGGTTTAGGGTGCGGATACAAATGGTGGATGACACGACCAGATAGCAGGCGACCTAACCGAACGTGAAGGAGGCTCTGATACCATCTTAAAATTGAATTAATTAGGCCTAACTCATCCTTACAAAACCGGCTTGTCAGGTGATGATTGCTCTCACTAAAAACACATATTCAGGTCATCTAACAACCGGTATGAAACTTCTTAACACAAATCAACTCTACAAAATCAGTTTGTTTAGTGAGGATTGCCGCCACATATAAACATATTTTCAAGCTATCTCTCAGCCAACATGAAACTCTTAACACACCCTCATGTCTAATACTATTGAGTTTGGTGTGTGAATATAAATATTGGATGACCCGATAGCAGAAAATTGATAGCATGTGAATGACTCGATAACGAAAAACCCAACATACCTTAGATAAATTTTAATATCATCTTAAAATTTAAATTGCACTTGATCCACGACTTACAATTGTTTTTTTATTTTTTTTTCTTCATGTTATCTTATAAAATTAGTTTGTAAGATGAGACCCTAATTAATGTGAGATTATTTATCAGGTGGGGTGGTTTATGTAGAATGACGACTAACTAACACTTGAGATCTTTGGTTTGTAGTTGGAGGACCCTTTTCTTTGAATCTTTAGGTATAATCTAAAAGTGCTATGAAGTTGAAGTGATGTTTTTGGAATGTAGGAGGATCCTCCATTTTTTCAGCATAGGCAACTACCTCCAAAAAGCATATGCAAGTTGAGTTAAGGACAAAGAAATTTGCCCTTTTTCAAAAGGTTAAATGTATATTATTCATCATAAGTAAACAAAAAGTAAAGTCTATCAATACAAAAAAAAAAAGAAATTAATGTGACATCGGGGGATTCATTTATGCTTAGTTTATATTAATTTGAGCTTAGATCATCTATGGTTGATTATATATCAAACTACAATAGGATTCATCGACTCTATATAGTCGTCACACTAGTACATCTATTGTAGAGGATTCCAGTGGCGGAGGCAGAAATTTTATGAAGCCTGGGTAAAATTTAAGTTTAACAAATTCTGCCCTAAATTAACTCCTAAATTTTCAGTTTATCTTAATTTTAAATAAAAAATCTCAATTTTACTCTAAACTATAACTCCTAAAATCTTAATTTTACCCTAAACTAACACTTAAAAATACCACAATTTTTTGTGAGAGCCTGGGGACTTGCCTGGGCTTGCCTTAATGTGGCTCCGCCTATGGAGGATCCCCATTTGTTTAATTTAAGGATTTTTTTTTTTTTTTTACAGTCTTAATTTAAGGAAGTTTGTGAGTTGAGTTTGTGCTGAATTTTTAAAATTTTATAGCCTTGATTTGTTTTCGGATGAAATTCATTAGCGTATCTATAAGGATTTGAATTTCACACACGCAATAACGGTTGTTAATGGACCTATAAAAAATAAGTAATGGTTAAGATTGAATATTGTGTTAATTTGTCA
The DNA here is from genome assembly GCA_951799995.1 of Trifolium subterraneum. Lineage (NCBI taxonomy): Eukaryota > Viridiplantae > Streptophyta > Magnoliopsida > Fabales > Fabaceae > Trifolium > Trifolium subterraneum. Next base: position 43,543,396 of record OX637464.1, read on the forward strand.
AATTTGCACTGCATAAATCGAAATCGAAGTCGTTGAATCACAAATCTACAGCCGAGAACACCTACTGCGTGAAGCAACTATAAAAGACGATCTGAATCTATATATCTAGTCCTCTATCTAATAGTATATCGATTTTAAATCTAAAATAACAAATGTTAAAATCGTTAGGTCAAATATTCATGGTGTCCTGAGTTTGAATATAAAATATCCTATTTTTGTATATATTTCATGTTGTATTTACTGTTTTGTCTATAAAAAAATCCCATACAAATAAACTTAAATGAGACACATAATAAAAGTCATAAGACAAGGAGTATCACATACATATGCTCTAGGCATGGTAATGGGGCGGGGCAGGGATGAGTTTTGTCTTTCCCAAATCCAAAACGAAATTCAAATCTATAAAGTTTGGGTTTTCCCAAACCTGTTCCAATTCTCAACGAGTATGAAAAGTAGAACCCCAAACTAATGCCCAACGGAGTTCTGGTATCCCTATTTCGCCTTACCTCGATATGAATTTATGTTGAATTTTGATAGTGTTTTATTAAAAAAATGATCTAAAAGTCGAAAACTATTTTGTTTCGACAATATGATTTTTTTAAACAATGAATATAAATTGAAAAAAGAACTTTGTTTAATAGTTAACTTAAAAATAAAAACAAAAATATAAATATAAATATAATTTAAGACTTTGTTTAAGAGTTATAATTTAATAGATGTAAAATATAATTAGATATATGCGGGGCGGTAGGGCCGGCCCTGTGTGCAAGGTGAGCCACCGCGGAGGGACTCAAATTTTTAGGGGCCTCTAATTGTTTATATCGGTCTATTAAATTTTTTATATATGTGAAAAAAAAATTAATGACTTTGTTACTACTAAAAATATTTTACTACTCAAAAAAAGAAAATTTAACATACGTACTCTTAATTTTATAAGTAACTTTCGGTTGATTGTAAAAAAAGAAGCAACATTACTAGAAAGTATTTTTTTTTTAAGGAAATATAAAGTTGATAACGATATTAGATTGAAGATGTATTTTGATGTTATTGATTAAAATATGTCTTTTTTGGATGTTATTTATTAGGTTTAACTACATATTTGACCCTTACGTTTATTTTAGGTTTCAATTTGGTCCCTTACGTTTAAAAAGTATCGATTCGGTCCCTTAAGTTTCCATTAAGTTTCAATTTAGTCCTTTCTATCAGTTTTGACATGTGGCTACCAATTTGCATATGTGGACAAACACGTAGACACGAAGACACTTGGACACACTGACACATGTATAGTTCAAAGTTCAAACGGTGTTAGTGACAAAACTAACAGAAATGACTAAATTGAAACCTAATGGAAAAAGAGACCAAATTGATACATTTTAAACTTAAGGGACCAAATTGAAACCTAAAATAAACGTAAGAGACTAAATGTCTAGTTAAACCTATTTATTATGATAACTATTCTTTTATGATTTTTTTTTTTTTTTTTGTTTTCACCCCAGTTTAATCTTGTTCGGGGTCAACCCTGACATTAAGTGGTTTCAGCCCCCTTCCGATTGCAGTTGCGGGGATCGAACCGTAGTCCTCCATACCAAATTCAGTACTAATCATCACTAAACCTACTAATTATTAATTAAGGATATTAAGATAGTCGTAAATATGCATTAGAGTGAGGTAAATTCATATTAAGCAGTAATTCGGCTTCAAACATTTCTACTTTCTATTTTCAAGTCAATGAATAACAAATACGACTAAAATCTAAGAAGTACTATCAAATATAATAAACGTGAATTGAATTGTAAAATAACGTTAACGAGTCGAATAACATTAAAAAGAACACAAAACATATGAAATTTACAACTAGGACTTAGGTTTTGAAATATTTGTCCATTAAAAAGGTTACATTGCAAATTGAGCTTATTTAGGGGTTTATATAAATTGCGAAATCCTTTATTCATATAAAAAAAAAATTCTGTTGATTTTTGGGTGAGATAACTTAATGACTAAAATTTGATCCTTAATTAAATTAATTAGTAAGTAGAGTGTCCAAAGTTTGAACTTTGTTACATATATAAAATGCGATGTTCCTATAAATTGAGATAAACTGAGGAGACTATTCATAAACCATTTTGGTATTTTGATTTGATCAAATGAGATTTCATTTGTGATAATATAAAAACAAAACTATACATCAAAATTCTTATTATTTCCTAAAAGTGTGTTTGCATATTGATTCCAAGACCGGCAAAAGCCATAATAACACCGTCATTCCACAAATATGGCGAAGAGTTTATTCCACCACAAGGTTCCAAGTTCCAACTGAATGGTACAAAGTTAATAGATTATTGCTAATTTGATTTGATACTAATGTTTCTTCTCTTTGTTGTCTTTAGACCTATATTATATAGAACGGTAATGTTGTCTTCATTGTTAATTAATTATGGTTAGAACGGTAACGTTGTCTTCATTGTTAATTATGGTAAGACGATGACTAATTTTGTATTTTATATTTTATATAAAATTGAAATGTGGTAATAAAATATTCAATGTGTATAAAAAATTATTTGTTAGAAGAGATTAATCTCTTAGATAGATCTCAGTATCTCGATGAGATTAATTTTTATAGTCGCGCATGGGAGATGTTTTTAGTTGGGACGTTAAATAAGTTTTTTTTTTGACATATTATTTTTAGTTGGGTTAATCCTCACTTAATTTTTATCCTCACTTAATTTTTATTATATTTTTAATCCCTGAAAAATTATTTTTAATTTTTATTATGAGAGGTATATTTAGGTTTAGATATTGCGTACCTAACCTAGCCTTTTTGCCAGTTTATATAAGGGAAGAATCCTCGAGATTGTCTTATAAATTGTTCGATGGTAGGGCGGCGTTGCCAAACAGTCCATTTGTTCCTGTCGAGCAATAATCGTCTATTTGCAGGACATGTCCATCATATAATCCGCTTTGCCAGGCGTGAACCCGGTCCAACTCGCCGATGGTCTTTTGCTCAGTCTGGAACACATATATTTTAAAGGATTGTGTTAATTATTAGATTTAACTTATATATACAATTAATGAAAAATTATTTTACACATGCATCAAATCAAATCATGACAGGTAGCGACATTTTGAGGCTATATTTTAGGAACAACATTAAAAAAATGGCACTAAGATATAATTTCATTGGATGCATGTGTAAATGTATTTTACACTATCAGTGAATATGAATTAATCTCTGAATTATTCTTTCAATCATGGAAAGAAGAATGAACAAATTTATTGTGAATTAATCTACAACAATGAGATGTAACAAACTCTTAGATATCATCACTATCCACACAACTCATGCAAAGGGAAATGACCCCATTTGCATTTACTGCAACTCCTAACTTACGATATATGTGGTAACATAATTTGGGCCGCTATTAAACTTTAGCTTAATTTTAGCCCATTTAGTTTTTTCAATCATTTTAGTAGGACCAATTAAGGTAGTTGATCCATCAAGGTCAATATTATAACTATGAAGATGGCATTACCTTATCCAGCAAATTGATAATCTTTGACCATTCAACTCAAATTAGATCTTATATTAATCAGAATCTTCTTGGTGCATTTTGCATTTTTGGCAATTAATTATGAATGAATTGTGTTCTATTAATAAGGTTTGGTTTGATATTCATGATTGAAAACGAATTTTAAATTTGGATTAAAGAAAACATCAATTTTTTTTTGGTCCTTAGCTAGAACATTACTAGATTAGGACTTTTCTCACTTATTTGGTTGAAGAAAAGCTGTCTCATGAAAACCGACGGTGAAATTTTATGTTCAATTTATATTTCGCCCTTTAATTCTTTCATAAAGACTTTGACCGCATGCGGTAGAAATAAATGAGTGATTGAGATTCAATTTAAAAATATTATACACAAGAAGATTCGTTCCCAATCATCAATTGTTATATTCACATATGAAAATTTGGAATGGAGGAAGCCAAGACAACATGTTTAAATCAACCATATCAAATATGTGAACACTTGTTTATCAAAGAAAATTATTTGATATTCATATTTTCCAAAGCAATAATTTCAAGTGTATTACAAAACAAAGGTCAAATAAAACTAGTGGTGATCTCAAATTGTAACCTAGATAGGGTCCATTAATTAAATCCCTCAAATAATGTATGCCATGATTGGAAGAGGAACCCTTCCCTAACTTCCCTACTTTCGAATGATCTTCCTTTTGGACCATGACAATCTTACATATATCTCTAATATTTCTTTTGATATAAAATCAAAATGTACATAATGTGACAATGATTCTATATTCTATGTATAGATACATGCAACCTACTATATTAATTAAAAGCAACAGTTGGATCCAACCATGGAAACCCCTCGTGTGCATGGAGTTTGGACATTCTCCTAATCAATTATCAAACAAAGTGACTACTCATATAGCCCCCACATACAATAAAATTCAATTGACACAACAACAAACTTTTCATGGATGAGAATTGAGAACCAATCCAATCCGTTGTCCTTTAACAACCAATTTATTAGACTATATGCGAGAAAGATTCTTTTGGCGCCCTATGAATTTCTCATGCGCTCTATTTTTACTCATTTACTATTTAAGTAACGATTTTATAAAACGAAAAATTTGAGAAAACAACACCGTTTAGTATTTAAATAGCGGATGTTGTTTGAGAAACTCATACGATATGAAAATAAATTTCTTATATGTGATCTTACTATATCGGCATTAATTGAAGGCCCATGGTATTTGCTTCCTAGCCCCATTATTGGGCCATTAATAATCCTTAGTTAACTCACTGTTGAGACGACTTAGTTAGGAGAAGAATCGCTTTCAATCCAGAGAATCATGATTGTACAAAAATTTGATGCATGCCATGCCACACTTTATTGATAACAAATTCTTGGTATGCGGCATAACTCAATTTCCATTGCGTTTCACGAATTAAACGGTGTTAATTAAACAAATTTTGTAGGATAAACTTAATATTATATATTGTATTTGTATGGATATGGATACGTTTTGATTTCTTCCTTCTAAAGTTTTTCATAGGTTCGAGCGTGTCAGACATTAAATATAGATATTTATTATTGTCGAGGTTTCAAATTTAATTGGTCATGTTGTAGCAATCTTTTCTAGGTATGGTAATCGGAACTAGTCTAGTACTTAGTGCTACACATTTTAAGGAGGTGGACAATTTATTGTTTCGGCAAAAGAATTTTTTTCTAATTAAGTTAAATTAACTCATCTAAATTGGTATTAGAGAGAATTGAACCTCAGACCTTAAGGAAAATTTCGGCAAAAATAATTACTAGACAGGTAGTACACATATAAGGAGGTAATATTATTTTAATTTTTTCTATAAATAGTTGTCTCAATCTCATGAAAAACCGTTCATTGTCCACAAATCCTAACTCATATGGTAGAAATACCGAAATTGCTAGTGTCAGACGTCATGACCGGGGTTATAAAAATCGCTTTTAATAGGTACACATCATAAAGGATAACATCTCACAAAACTATACAGGGAGGTCTTTGTTTCATGTTTACTAAATTTATTCTTGGAATAACTTTTCGCAAGAGTATAAGGTTAAACATTTTTTTTTTGTAGGTATTTTAAAAAAGAATATATTGGTTAAGATATAATGGGAGGTTAATCAGTAGTTACCCATGAATTCATTCCCATTTTCATGAGAATTTTTATTCTCACCCTTTTCATTGGGAAACTTTTTCTTTTCCCATAAATCATTTATACCTAGGAATAAAATTTGATAGACTCGTAACAAACAAACAAGGTATATTCTACTCCCTCCGTACCAAATTATATGTCATTTTGAAGAAAAAATTTGTACCAAATTATATGTCGTTTTACAATACCAATGAAGCATTGAATGCTATTTTTTCTAGGCATGACAATAAAACTCATACCCGCGGGTACCCGCCCAAACCCTACACACTTTGACGGGGAAAACCCGAGTTGACTGGGTTTGGGTATGGATTTTCCCCGATTTCAAAAGATGGGTTTGGGGCGGGTAATAGGGACATTGATACCCACTCCGAACCCGTCCCCGAACCCGCCCCACTTATGTTAAAATTAGATATTACCTCTTTGAAATTAGAAACTCTTAAAACAATCTCTTAAATTATATTCATATGTTTATTTTTTATTTTTAATTTGAGTAGTAAACAAATGATTTTCTCTATTTCTTTTATTTATTTAAAAAAATATTGTTAAAAAAAAATAATTTTGGACTTTTAACCTTTTTTTTTAATAAAAAAATACTAAAATGCAATCATAATTCATGTGGAAAGAGGCGTAACGGGGATGCCCGAACCCCGTTAGGGATACCCGGTCCCCGTTGGATAGGGGTTTGGGGTTATATTTTTTATCCCCGCATGAAATTGGGATGGGTTTGGGGAAACCCGAACTTTATAGGTTTTGGTTTGGGGAGGGCAAAATCCGCCGCCGCCCCGCCCCGTTGCCATGCCTAATTTTTTCCTATTATACCCTTAATTACTGATTACTCTCGCTACTTTCAGTTCTTCAATTTATCTTTCTCATACAATTAATGAAGGATAATTTTGTAAACTAACTCATAATTTCTCTTTTCCAAACAACATTAATTACATTTTTTTAATCAAACAAAACTACTGCATTTCATTAACAATTAAATGTTCAATACATAAGGGAATATTCTCAAATCTATGGAAGCTAGTCCAAGAATTATCCGCCCTAGCAAGAGTATGAGCAACTGAATTCGCTTGCCTCCTAACAAACTTAACCTCAAAGTTTAGAAAAGACGACATAAAACTAAGAATATCATGAACAATTGAAAGAAACTCGGAATTGCCTCTCCGCTTCATATGGATGGCCTCAATCAATACTTTCGAATCACTTTCAAATTGAACTCGATCCAATCCCCCTATGTCTAGCTTCTTCCATTGCTAAAAGTAAAGCCCATGTTTCTCCCTCTACAGATGAAATCACAGCTTGCTGCCATTGTGTCATACCAGCCATGAACTGCCCATTATTATCGCGAAACATAGTCCCATTGAGGTCTTTCCAGAGTCAGACACGAACGCAACATCAATGTTGCATTTTACCCAGCCTAGAGCTGGTTTTTCCCACCTTACCAAATCTGTTTCTGTAGACCCGTTCACACTATTACTCTTCAGTTTATGAAATGAGTACCAATCATTCCATGCATCAAAAGCATATCGACCAATTTGGCGTGGCATCTGGACATTGTCATTCCAAAGCTTATCATTACGATTGTGCCAAATACACCAGAGTAGCATAGCCACTCTACCAGCTGTATCACTACTCTCACTACTGCACACAACGAAAATACGATCCATAGCATTAGACTGTTGGTACGCAGTATTATGTAAGACCGAAGACAAACCAGCTGCACACCAACTTTTCCGGGCTACTGCACACTTAAAGAATATGTGAAGCTCATCCTCAATCTCCTCATCACACACTGGACAATTGATAGTATACTCCACTCGCCTTTCCAACAATCGATAACGAGTCGGGAGACATCCTCTACATACGCGCCAAAGTAAATGACGTGCCTTATGCGGAGCTTGAGCTTTCCAAATACTATTTGCAGTTACCCGCTACATGATATTTGTCGCTAAAAATTATGTAACGCATAGCTAACTTATAACCGGATTTCACTTAATAACACCCATTTCTTTCCTCCTCCTAGATCCCTTTATCCTCACGGACCGAACTAACAAGTGGTGTTTCCAGAATCCTTTCCGCTACATCCCCTGAAAACAAATTTCGAACCTTAGTTATATCCCATGCTTTATAATTATCGTGTAACAAATCTCTGACAAATAACTGATATACACATGCTGGTTGAGGCGAGGGCACCCATCTACTAGCACTCCCACGCAGCCAAGGATCATGCATAACGCGAATATTATCCCCACTCCCAATCCGCCACCTACCAACATCCTGGTGAATGAGAGCAGTTAAACCTTCTGTTACCAAAATAAATAAATAAGGAGATAGTGGATCACCCTGTCGCAATCCTCGACCTGGCGAAATAGGACCAACTCGGTCATAATTCATCAACACCGAATAGTTGACTGAACTAACACACATCATAACCCACCGAATCCAGACATCTGTAAACCCCGTCTTAGTCATAACTCCGCGGAGAAAACCCCAATCCACCTTATCATAGGCCTTGCTAATATCAATTTTTAGTGCCAACTCACCTCTTCTACCTTGAGTCTTCCGCTTCAAAGATAGATAAATTCTGTGGCAATAAGAGCATTATCAAGGATCGATCTACCTTCCACAAAAGCTTATTGCTCTTGAGAAACACATTTATCTATACAACACCTCAACCTGTTGGCTAGTACTTTAGCAATCATTTTATACATAACATTAATTACATTTCTTAATATGCGTAAAAGTGTCAAAGTGACATATATTGTGGTACGGAGGGAGTATTATTTTATTTCTTGGAAAATTACAAAGATAACTTTAAACAAGTACTGTCATAATCTTACCGTTAAAAAAAAAAGTTCTGTCATAATCTTGACTGATGTACATATATTTTTTATAAGTTAAGAGCATCTCAGTACCAAGGAATGAATAGACATTCAACTATGTTGACACCCCTAGACATCTACTTCATATAACCATAGCTCATAACAATAACTATATCAAAATAGAAAAAAATGTAAAGGGGCCTGTAACATCTCATTTTCTTTATTAGAATGTTTATTTATTTATTTGTGGTTAATTTAATTAATTGCTTATATGTTAATAATTTGTTTTATGTGTGTGTAGAATAAATAGTTAGTAATAATAATAGGGAGAATTATGAGTTTTAAGTAGAGTTGGGCCTATTGTAAAAAAAAAGTAGAGTTGGGCCTAGAGATGAGAGAAATGTGTGTTATGTTAGCCCAATAGTTATTTGGGGGTGTGAGTTGGAAAAGAATAATAAACCTAGGTATAAGAAGTTAGAATAGAGAGAGAAAGTTCATTCTTTGCAAAATTAACTTGATCGAGAAAATAGAAAGAGAAGAAAGGTAAGGGTTTTGAGAGGGTTTTAGAGAGAAAGACCAAAGAGGAGAAGAAAAGACAAGTAAACTAGAAGCTAAGGAGAGAAGGACTAAAGATTCCAACTTGATTAAGGTACGAGGGTAGTAGTGATAATCTTTGAATGATTCATGGAGAGGAAAGAAATTCCATTTCTCCATCCCAAACTCTCTACACTCTGTTTTCTTTGGGGATTTTCATGGGTTTTGATGAAAATAGTAACTTTATATTTTAATGATGTTTGATATATCTATATCTATTTGAAAGTATGAATTTTAGGGATAAAATTTGGGAATTTGCAGATGTTTGTACTCATTTTTTGTTTTATGAGGAAAATGAATAATTTTGATGATTTCACATGTTTAAGTGATAATTGATCTTAGTTTTCGTGTTTCTATGATTGTTGTAATCATATATGCTTGAAGTTTTCATCTTTGGGTTTTAATGAGTTTATTTTGAGGGTTTCCTTGTTGGAACCCCGAAAATAGGGTGTCTGTTTTCTAGTCTGCTCGCTTAGCGACGGATGTAATTAACACCTTAACTAATCTACATGCGTATATTTAATAAATAAATACAAAACATGCAATTATTCAGGGCATTACGTTTATGTAAAACAACTAAATACAGATAGCGGGCTCGTTTGTTTTGGATTTTTCTGAAAATAGATTTTGTAGTGTTAGAAAATTTTGTATAAAAAAAATTTACAAAGAATTTTTTTGTAAAAGCTTCAAATGAAAATTTTGTTTGAATAGTTATTCTTAACATGTTATTTTAGGTATTTCATCATTTTATTGAAAAAAAATTTGGATATCAAAATTTCAAAAAAATCACTTTTTTTTGAAGCTATTTCAAATAAATTTTCATAAAAATCATTTTTGAAATACAACTTTTTATAAAAATTGAGATTTTGACTATTTTTTGTTCTTCAATAATGTACGTCTATGTTATATGTTGTCAAAATTAGTGTTTGAATTTAGAAAAAACGAATATAAAAATACTTGTAATATTTGGAAAAACGGTTTTATAAAATCTATTTTAAAAAATACAAAGAAAAAATATATTTTTTTAAAGCTGAAACAAACAGGCCCAACATAATAATTCAAACATACATTTAATATCACAACGGAATTAGAAGCATGAGGCTTATTCATCTATAGAAATAAAAACAAGTTCATATATCATACTTCATAAAAAATCCAGTCATGCATATTCATTAAGTTCCAAAAGTGATAGACATATGTCATAACACAGTCATCCAGATAACAAAATAAATTCGGCACCAAGGCCTCAAAACATAAATCGAAAATATCATAAAAGAAATAGATAAATTCCTATGGTGCTACCTATCAGAGCAACTAGACTAAACGACTCGATAAAATCTATAAGTCTAAAAGATATGGGGTAGCATGAAGCTATCTCCTCACCAAGGATAATCTGAAAGCAAGCTAGATGTACGACTATCAAGAGAAAAGAAATCCTTGCTCAGTAGCTCTGAACCCCCAAAAGTCCAGCAGTTACTCAAAACAGAGAGTTAGTAAAAGAATTCTAAATAAAGTGTAAGTATATTGAATAATAAGCACTTAAATAATATGTAAAAACATTAACTTTAAATATAATCATTATATACTAAGTTCTTATCAATACAGAAAATTGATACGTGGAATTTTAAAAAATAAATATAAATTAAATGTTTTCCACGTGTGCATGCCACATCATTGAAGATACACAGTCAGATGTCCAGTTGTCCACCTAGGGGACATAATAAGATAATCTTCACATTGCATGGGGGTAAATAGATAAAATTTGTGCAGGGAGTAAATAAAATTTCGCTAACTTTTTGCAGGGGGTAAAAAGTCATTTACCCTTAAATATTATTCTAAATAAATTTTCTACCTTAATATAATATAGTAACAAACTTAAACACTAAAAGCTGAACTAGAAGAAGGAATTACTTTACATAATCACATTGTCTTTAGTGAAGGTTCATTAATCCTTTATCTTTTTATAGTTTCAATTTAGACTTTTACCCTAAAAAAAAATACTAACATTGTTATCCCTTTGTTTGTAGTTTTCACATTATTTGTTATACATTCATTGAAAAAAAAAAAAAACAGAAATTCATAACATTCATATTCAACAAAAATTCAAAATCTTTTATGACTCCCAATTATATAATAAAATTGGTGTCTTTTTAGTGTAGTTTATACGAATGTTTTAATTGAGTCTGCAAGAAGTTGAAAAAATATCTACTATAATGAAAATACCTTTGAATCATATTAAAATCACCTTTAAATAAATTTTGTGCGTGTGTGCGTGCGTGGATCCGTATCTGTCAAACATTATTCCTATAATAATAATAAGATTACAACAATATGGGTATATCTACCTATTATACCACTAAATTCTTGAGAAAATAATAACAATTAATGTTAATGTTGAAGACAAGACTTACTGTGATGGAATAAGCGGTGTATAAACAATGCCATGCTCCACATTTTTGCTTAGGACCAATGCTCCTCCACCATTGATGTCTCCTCACAGACAATGAGAGAATACTCTAGGAGTAACCCCTTGTGCGGAAAGATGAGAGATCAATGAAATTCTTGGTTGGCAAATTCAAATACTCCATCGAGTGCTTTCTCGAATTTTGCAAAGTACCAGTCCTTTGGTTACTAGACCTGCTCAATTCACAAAATAAAGGTTTCCGATATTAGATTAAAACAATACACATGAAAAAAAATAAAAGATACTATTAAGTATTAAAACCATTCCAGGCTCAAGAGAACTCACCCGAAAACAATAGGAGCTGAAAAATTTTGTGTCACAAATCCTTGGTAAATAGTGTTGAAATGTACTCGGTCTGACACATAATAGCCTGATGTTCCACCAACCATTCAATAGTGGATGTCATAAGAACACTGGTTGTACTGATCGGAACAGGTTCCAGTGTTGCACCTTTGGTTAGAACAAGAGATTGAGGATGATGTTGATGAATGTTTAGGGTAAAAAAATTTGAGCTCAACTTGCGGCGACAAAATCCATAAATCAATCATATGGATTATACTGTTTTGTAAACTGGATACTAAATTAATAGAAAACTGAATTTACCTGCAATCCACTTGTCTGTGAACAACTTGGACGTAAAATTCATTGACCTTGTCAATCTGGACGTAAAATTCAACCGGGGGAGTACCCAACTTCACCTACGTAAAATATAGTCTGAAATAATCCATTAATTTCAAATCAATCAACCACAAACACAGAGACAAGATATATAATGCAAACCAAATGAAAGCACAAGGGAAGAAATAAAGACAAGATTAAAATTTCTAAAAAAATTCATTAAGAAACCCATTACTCAACAATCAACCAGAAACACAAAAAGCTTTAGAATTGATTCCAAACACAGGAAATCCAAAACGGAGAAAATGGATTGGAATTGAATTGAATTGAATTACCCTTGTAATGTGAAGATTCTTTGGTTTACCCCCCTCATGGAAAATGTTGATTTAAGATTCCGGCATTTTGCCCCATGTAATGTTAGCGACTTTTTTAAGTCAAAGAGAGTTGCACGCACACACATACACACACTAACATTAAGAATTTGAAACGAGTGAGAGTTCAAGGACTAATTTGGTGGATTAAGAATATTTTATGGACTATTTATTATATTTATATAATAAATAATGATCCAACATGGTATGTTTGAGTCATTCATGATCCTTAGTGTTGTGGTGATTAAGGCAATTGTCTACAAAAAAGCTTCACACTGCAAGCGCATTCGTCAAAGCTTCATCTCTTCTTTTAGCTCTTGCAAGCACATTCGTCAACAAAATATACCTTCGTACTGCTCAACATTTTAATTAAATGGCGGCAATTATCTTTATGTTCATTGTCGTGATCTTAACTCCGACATCAATTATTTCTGCATCACCGCTCACTCTTACGTTGGAAAGAGCTTTTCCGTCCAATCACAGAATTGACTTGGATTAGCTCAGAGCTAGAGAGACGTTAAGACATCGTAAAATTTTGAAGTCTTCCAACGTTGCTATTTTTTTTGCAGGGGGTAAATCAAAACTCGCCTATTTTACAGGGGGTGTAAAACCCTATTTACCCAAAAAAATATTTGGAAATAAATAAAAAAATCAAAACAGGTCCTCAGAAAAATGAAAAACAGAAATAAATTGAAGCTTGAATTCTTACAATCGAATTCTATTGTATAAGGTAGTCTTGCGGTCTTAAATCCAGTGATGCACCGCCAACAAAATTAGACTCACTTGAAGGAAAATGTCAGTGATACTTAGCACGGTACTGAGAAAGGAGTTAGAGAAAAAGAGCATCAGGATGATCCATTTTGTAGCCCATAGTTTGCAATAAGAAATCCATAAAAATAAAAGATGTATCAAGTGTTCACCTGAACCTGTTAGTAGTTAAGAAACATTGATTTCCCTTGGAAAGAACAGTATATACATACTATGATATCGTAGCTGTAAACTGCAATAGTAAAATAATCATTTTGCTATTAATGTTTGATAAACTTCTAACCAAGTAAAAACAATGTCATGATTGCTAAGTAAAATACATCAAGCATTAAAGCAATAAAATGTTGATATGTTATTTGATAATTGAATGAAACTAACCGCATTAACAAAGGGATGATAAGCCTCTTCTGCAAGGTATGTAAAGGTTGTTGCAGAATAACGATGGTACCTTTGTCGTGTGTTGTAAAATTTGATGCATAGATTTGCAATATGGTCACCCGTTAATAAAGATGCTCTATAGATTTAGGTTGTAATAACACCTGAAATATGCATGAAGGGTTTATTTAGCTAAACACTTTTTAGATGGACAATCTTTGAAGACACTTGACTGCAATTAGAGTAAACCTTAAATTTGGTGCCTAAACAATCATTATCCATCCTATTTGGTTCATGAACTATATAAGTATAATAAATAGTCCATAAACTATTCTTAATCCACCAAATTACTCTCTGATCTCACTCTCTTTCAAATTCTTAACGTTAGTGTGTATATGCGCGTGCACTCATATGTGTGTGCGTCCATCTAAATGTATTAAAATAAATGAATTATATAATTATTTTTAAAACTAAATTGTAAACCAAGTTAGCTTTGTGAGGATGAATAACTAATTTTTTAACTATAAGATGAAAATTATTGAAGTAAGCATGCCTAATTTTAGACTATGATAGTGTTGCTCTAGGCCCAAAGATTATCTATCCATTATAGGATGCATCTTTTTAATAATGATCACTACATAATGTGGCTGAAGAAATTCTAGTGACAACTTTGTCATCATGTGAAACTGAGTATATAGTAGGGACTTATGCAGCTTTCAACTGGTTAGGCTAGAGTCACTGATTATGGAGTTGAAGTGTGAATTGCATAAACTTGTGCTATTGTTAATTGACAATAGGTCTGCAATTAACCTAACAAAAAATCCAGTGTTACATGGAAGGTCTAAATATATTGAAACAAAGTTTCACATAAAATAATCATAACAAGTGATAAAGAAGATAAAAGAGAAGAAAGAACACAATGTTTGTTTCACTAGTTCCACTCAAAATTTAGTTAGGTCTAAATATATTGAAACAAGGTTTCTTTTACACGATGTGAGGTATGTTCCTGAACTTTGATGCAAAGATAGTTGGTTCTACTATTGGTCATGCATCGGTTACTAGTGGTGATTCTCATGATGTGGTTGAGTTTTGTAACTTTGAGTGGGGACATGTTAGTAACATGTGTTTAGTTGAACTAGTGAAACAAGGTGGTGGAATTGAACTTTAAGTGTTGGAGACTAACAATGACTTGAAGTATGATTCAGAGTAGTTTGAAGAGTTTTGCACATTACAAGGTGGGAAGCATAGTGAGGCTTTGGTGGAGGAAACTCAGTTTGAGGTCGAGTCTTCCGATAGTGGGACTAGAAGAAGACAATCAACATTAGCTCTTAGCTATCTAATGGGAGATAGGGAGGAGAGTGATATTGTTGCACCAAAGGAGTGTAGCTATGGAGAACTTGTGGGTTGTGTTTCAATTGTGCTGAAGAAGTGCAAAACTTGGAAGATCTTCAGGGAGGCAATTGAAAGCAACAAGTGATCAGACTTGGTAACTTGTGAGATTGTCGGAGGTAGTTGGATACAAGGAGAGTTTGATGTTGCAGCTTGTGGAACCACCTATAAACTTCCAAGGTTGGTTTGGAGCCAAGCAAGACTTCGAGAGTACGGAAGGCATTCCGGGGGTCGAAGGGTGGTGGAGGCTTGTATGGCTATCCTAAAAATCCATGGATAGTTGGAGGCAAGCGATTCTTCAGGAGGACGGAAAAAGCACAATTTGGGGGATGAAGAGGGATGGTGGAGCTTATTGAGCTATCTAAAATTTCGATGATAGTTGGGTGCAAGCATTTCTTTAGGGGGTTACGGACTTGACCAGTTCGGAGGCTGAAGAGGGGACGGTGAATCTTGTGGGGGCTACCTAAAAATCTTATGGTAGTGGGATGCAAGATCTTCATGAGGGCGGAAAGCAATCTGAGGGATGAAGAGGAGGTTCAAACCGGAAGCTTGAGAGTCTCTAACAATGGTTATTGGAAGCAAGTGAAGATTGATGTCAAGGTCAAGATTCGAGTGAGACTTGGATTTGATCTGGTGTCTTGAATGGGGGAGTTCAAGGTTGGAGAGAGCGGCAAAGTGGTCCAGCTAGGTGGCTTAGTCAGGTATTTGGTGGATAAATCGGCATCACCATTGAATTTAAGTCAAGGTGGGGAATTGTAGAAGATTGACTTGAAAATCAGGAAACAAAGATTATATTTGCTTTTAAAGAAATATTATATTTTTTTAAAATTGGATATATTTAAAAACAAAGTGAGATTCAATTTTATTTTAAAACAGATTTGTTTCGATTTTTTTTAAGGGTTTAATTCTCCCATAAATAGAGCTGGCTATTTGCTTAGAAAAGAGTGAGAGCAAGAGAGCAACATGTGAGTCTCTTGGTGGCCACGGGAAGAGATTCGGGACTAGGGTAGAATTAGGATTAGGATTAATTCTTGTAACCCTTGTTGGGGAATTTCTTGTAAAGTGACTCTTTGATTATAGTGGAACGGAGGGGCTGCTCTCTTCCCCAGAGTAGGTTGATTTAACCGAATTGGGTAAACAAATATTGTGTTCTTTCTTCTCCTTTATCTTCTTTATCACTTCTTATGATTATTGCTTATTCTATTGGTTTATTGGTTAACGTTCTATTGCTCCACACATCAAGTTCTTTTATTTTGTGTGATTTTAAAGATGAATTCACAACAATTATGTTCTTCCTTTCTTATCTCAGATTTCAAAGTATTGTTTTGAGTGCAAGAATCCTTTGTTTTGCGCCAATGTTGCGTTTATTGTAGTGATAAGTGTTGTGCTTATGTTGCACCTATCACCTACAAACCTGTGTCACACACCTATGGTGCGCCCTGCGCCAACAAGAGACATGAGTTGGTCTCTCACACTAGTATCCTCCTTGAAAGAATGATATGAAAAACATAGAGGACATATTTTTTCATTTGTGGCGGGATCAAATTTGCTTATGAGATGTACATTATGTTGCACTAGTAGTTAGGGGTGGGCAAAAAAAAAATCAAAAAATCGAACCGAACGGATGAACTAAACTGAACCGAACCAAAAAAATTGAACCATAACTATCATTTTTTAAAACTAAACTAAAACATTTCGGTTCGGTTTATGATTATCAATTTTGTTCGGTTCAGTTTTCTTAATGGTTTGGTTCTTTTTAATGACAAGTTAGTTATATATAGTTTGGTTCAGAACCATAAAACCAAACCATTGTAACAGTTCGGTTTGGTTCAGTTTAAAAGACAAACAATTCGGTTCAGTTACTATAAATTTTGAAAACAATTTGATTCATTCGATTCAATTTTCCTCCAAAACTTAACCATGTCCACCCCTCCTAGTAGTATCAAATTCAGTTCTTCAATTTCCCATTTCTTTATCTCAGTTTGCCAAATTATGTAGATAACTTTGTGTCAAATATTGGCTTCACATAACAAAATGCTACAAGACGCTATAACATTGGCTTAGCAAGACAAGGTTTTATAATTTTGACCTTCAAAAGTGAGAGAAAGGGAGAGCCAGAACCACACAACTTTTTGTAAACTAATTAGCATTTTTAGATCAATATAGTATGACACAAGTGGTAGATAGTTGGATCCCTTTGTTCATTTGGTCATGGATTCGATCCCTAACCGGTGCGTACAGAGAAATATTTGTTGGAAGAAATGAAGCCCTTAAATGAATTTCAGTTACTTGAAGGAATTAATCTCCGCAGTTGCGCGTAGAGGATACTTTTGGCTTAAAAAAATATTAATTAGCATTTTCGTGGATAAATATGAGATAAAAAATGGACAGTTGTGTAAGGGTGATAATATAGGAATATATAAAAGCCGGTCAAAAAACTTATATCCCCTTTATATATCTATACTATATATAAAAATGATACAAAAAAATTTGGTGTGGACTTTTTATATTGCCAATTTTACCCTTCAAAAACTTTCATAATACCAACAATACCCTTATTTTTTTTGGCAAACTCACCGTAATATAAGACACATTTTTTCTTTTCTATTTAGCAGCAAAATATTTTTATTAACAAACTCACCATAACATAAGATATGTAATTTTTTTTTTTTTTTGAGATAACCCGCCAGTTGTTATAGATACAAAGTGATGTGCCCCAAATAAACTTGAAATCACAAAATCTAGACTCAAAGTTAAGCTTATTTGGTCTATTGCTTAATTGTATTTGGTTTATTATTGTTCAAGATAATGGAGGAAAATAAAGGTTAAATTAAACAACTACATGGACTTCGAAAGAAGATCATATAAAAGACGCCACAACGTAGGTTAACAAATCAATTAGAATTCACTACAATGAAAAAGAATCAATTAAAGTTCTAATCCATGAACCAAAAAGACAAAACCTAACTCACTCAAAATTAACATAAAAGAAAATTTATATTATTTCAAACTTAAAAAATTAGTGTCTTACAAGAGTAATTTAAAAAAGACTTTAATAGCTAAAATCATTACAATCAAATTAAATACAAATTAAATTCGTTTAAAAAAAATACAAATCGAATTAAAAATTATTTTAAAATCTTATTATACTAAATATCATTTTAGGTCCTCATCATTAAGGCAGCAACATTCACATAAGGTAAGTAATATGCTTTTGTACCTGCCAAAGAAATTGAAAGGTAAAAAGAAGAAAAAAAAAAAAAAAAAGATAAGAAGAGTGCAAATAATCATAAAAACTAGTATCCAGATCCGTGTCAAGCACGGGTAAAAATGCATTTTTAGATTTATTGAGTTATAATTTTTTTTGTAAGTGACTTATAAATAATATATTTTATTTTCAATTAAAAAATTAAAATATTATTATAAAAAATTAAAATTTTAATTGCTAATGAAAGATAATTAAAATTTAAATTATATAAGATCGTAAATATTTACAATCTTATATATTTTAATAATTAAAATAAATCTATGTGATAAAAACTAACTGTTAAATTCATGTATAGTGTCATAAATTTTCTTAGGGAAGATTCATATAGTTCGTATTTTTCAAATTATAAATGTATCATAGTTGTTGTTTATATTATTCCCGACCAAAATAATTATAAAGTTGATGGAAAATAATTTCTCAATGGGATATATGGAAGAGACTTTGAGGTTTCATAAAAAGGCTTTGAGGTGGATATGAATAACAAAAGAAATCGATTGTCGTACTAATATTTAAGCAGAAATACAGATTCCCGTTGAAATTTAAAAGAATAGTCTCCCTATTTATATGACAAAAAATATAGATTCCATAAAAGTTACTATAAAATAAATAGGTATTCTTATTAACATATGAGTAAAAATATATATCTAGATCTAAGTAGAAATTATAAAAAAAAAAAAAAAAAAAGTCTTTTGTATTAATGCATAAGTAGAAACATATGTTCCCGTAAAAATAACAATAAAAATCAGGTTATTAACGTCATAGTTTTTTGTCAGATTGAATATAAAACAATCCGATTTTATTTTCTTTGTTGAGAAAATATTGTTAAAGGCACAAACGTCATTGATTATAATTTAGACACAAAATAATATATCATTGAAACTTTGCCATTAGATCGTGATATATTGATGTAAAAAATAAAAATGAAACACATGAAATAATGAATAATATTATAGTACGGTTGATACATGCGTATGAATTAAAAGATACATGAGCAACTATTGGCTTGTTTGTTTTGGATTTTTTTGTAAATAGATTTTGTAGTGTTAGAAAAAGGCTCCTAAATAATATTATTATAGATGAGATAGACCCGTGTATTAAATATAGGGCGCATATAAATTATGAAAATCAAATAGGATCCTCTATCAATATGAGTATAAATGTAGGTTCCCTACACATAAATAGGCCACGTAATTGTTTATCAATATAAATGTATGCCTTATACGAATTACAAAAGAAAAAAAAAATAGATCCCCTATATTAACGTATGAGTATAAATATAGATCCATGTAGCAATTACAAAAGAAATAGACCCCGATATTAAAATATGAGTATAAATATAAGTTTCATATAAATTACAAAAAAAAAACCCAAATTATGTGAGCATAAATATATGTCTCCTATGAATTACAAAAAATTAAAAAAAAAATAGACTAATGTATTAATATATGAATATAAATATAGATTCCCGTGAAAATTACAAAAAAGAAGGCTTTATTTTTATATATGGGTATAAATATAGACTTCCATATTAATATGGATATAAATAGAACCACAGATTAATATATGACTATAGATATAAGTCTCATATAAATTACAATAAAATAAAATAGATTTTGTATTAATATATGGCTAAAAATATAGGCATATATGTCTTGTATCGATATATGTCTTGTATAACTTAAAAAAATAAAAATAGACCTAGAGGATGGATTTTGTAACAGCCCAGGCCCCACCAACATAGGTGGTCCCGACACTGCCACCTCACGATCTTCTCCACCCCCCTC
This sequence comes from Trifolium subterraneum, assembly GCA_951799995.1. Classification (NCBI taxonomy): domain Eukaryota; kingdom Viridiplantae; phylum Streptophyta; class Magnoliopsida; order Fabales; family Fabaceae; genus Trifolium; species Trifolium subterraneum. The sequence goes on from OX637464.1 coordinate 43,563,565, forward strand.
TCTGGTGGAGTTTTTGCCTTCCGTGGGAATCGAACCATGTACCCTGGGGTTCAAGTACATGTTCAATGGTAGTGGGAATGGATTGAACATGTACTTGATCCCCAGGGTACATGGTTCGATTGTAACAGCCCCCGGGGCCCCATCATGGCGATCCCGGAGCTTCCACCTCACGATCTTCTCCACCCCCCTCTCTAGTGGAGTTTTTTGCCTTCCGTGGGAATCGAACCATGTACCCTGAGGTTCAAGTACATGTTCAATCCATTCCCACTACCAATTGCGCTAGTAGCTCAATTGGTAGTGGGAATGGATTGAACATGTACTTGAACCCCAGGGTACATGGTTCGATTCCCACGGAAGGCAAAAAACTCCACTAGAGAGGGGGGTGGAGAAGATCGTGAGGTGGCAGCTCCGGGATCGCCATGATGGGGCCCGGGGGCTGTTACAGATTTGGAGGTGAACAATGGTGAAGGGTAATGCATATGTGCATTCTTGACTACCCCATATTTGATTAAATTGCTTGATAGATAATTTTGTCACCCATTATTGTACTTGCCGGCTTAATAAATTAATCTCTAAAAATATTTGATTCATAAATAAATAACTTTTGATAACTGAATTTTAAATAATGAGACTATAAAAGTCTCTTTGCTCTTATAAATATTACTATAATAATTCAAAATTTAAAATGGATAAGTTAGTAACATGTGAATGAATCATTTTAAATTTGTATATTGTATTAAAAAGAGTGTAGTTGTATAATTTTTCGTAGTATAGACATATTAGTTATTCTGTGCGGATTCAAAACTCTAATATAAAAAACAAATTTATAGTCAACCTCAAGTTTTAAATGGAAATTAAAGATAGACCAATTAATTGTAGACATTGTAGAAATTAAATTAAATTCTATTATATATATATATAAATAATTGCTACTAATTCATTGTTGATTTTTTATTTACAAAATATTTTTTATTGGTCAAAATAAATATCAATAGAGATTATGGTGATGAGTATACATTAGTCTTTTTTTTGTTACATGAGTAAACATTAGCCTGTGATGTTAAATTTTTTAACGCATTTTTAGTCAACCTCAAGTTTTAAATGGAAATTAAAGATAGACAAATTAATTGTAGAAATTAATTAAATTCTATTATATACACAAATGCGGAGTAATTGCTACTAATTCATTGTTATTTTTTATTTTGGGAAATATTTTTTATTGGTCTAATAAATATCAATAGAGATGATGATGATGAGCATACATTATAGTCTGTGGATGTTAACCTTTCTATTTTATTGATAAAATATTTTATTTACGTCTATTAACTATAATATTTTTTACCAAAAAAAATATAAGAATTTTTATTTAGGAAAATAACTTTGCACGGGAAACAAAAGAAATTGGTCGATCAATAGAATCAGCTGAACAAAAGAATGATTTATTCTTGAAAAAAAAAAAAACAAAAGAATGATTTATTCCTGTCATATTTTACTTACTTACTTATATTTTTGTTGAGAAAACATACTTATTTCTCTTGTAAATTATGTTAAACTAATATATTTCTTAATTTTTTTTTACAAATCTAAACTGTTTCTAATGTGATATATGCACATGTAATACACAATCATATATAAACAGAAAGTCCACAAAAATAAAAATCACATTGATAGAAAAAAACTACATATAAAATAAAAATTGCAAGAGAAAATATACAATAAAAATGAACTCAACACTATTGGAAAAATACATCATTTGATTAATTTATTGATACATATTCATCAAGTAATAAACTTTGAGTTTGATCTTGATTCAATCCATTTGGTGTAAATATGATGCATTTCTTCTTGCTTTGATTGACTTCTCTATCATGAATAATAAACCGAATTAATAAATAAAAAAATATAAAATCAAAAGAAAATAATATGAATAGTAAAAAAAACAGCATAAGAAATCACGCAAAACAACCACATAAGAAATGTTGAACAAAGAAGAAAAAAAATAAAGAAATTAAAAAAAAAATGACTGTAAACAGAAAAATAATGAGTATTGAGAGAGATAAAATAAGAGAGAATGAAGGTGGAAAATGTGTGATTTGAATGTTCAACCAAAGATCATTTTATATAGGGTAAGAAACATGGGTATATAAGTAATTTTATCCATAATATGCAATTAAACCGATTAATAACAAATATATTGATTCCTTTTTTGGTGAATGTCTCATATTATGACTTTTTGTAGGAAATTTAATATTTAACACACAAACTTTAGAAAGAAGCAAAAAAAATCTTAAAAATTAAATGCTTATAATGCAATACTAAAATAAACTTTGAAAAATTTATTAATTAATTTTGAAATTATTTCGTGAATTATTACTATTATAAAAATTATTTTACAAATACTTTATTTATTTAAAATATATAAACTGGTTACAATTTTTAGAATATATATATGTTTTTAATTCTTTTCTTTATTTTTTCAATATCAATCACTTGAATTTAAAGATACATATAAGATATAATTTTTTTTTTCTTTTTTATTTACATTTTACATATATATATATATAAATATAATTATCTATAATTATAATGAATTTTGTAGTTTTAAAAATATTTTTTTTAAAAAAAAATATGATGCACGAAATTTATAATATAATTTTCTTTAAAAAATATTTACAATTGAACCAGTAATAATATAATAATAATATGGAAATATAAAAGAATTTGAATTATTTGAATTTGAATTGTTTCATTTTTAAAGCATATGAGAGAGAATTCATTTTGTTATAAATCATTTAATTCATTTATGGCCAAAACAATATGAGAGAAGAATGATTTAGAGACTGTCACGTGTACATATTCATTTGAAAAAAGGTTCATAAATAATATTATTATAGATAATAATCATATAGAATGTTCTACTTAACTGTTAAATGCATTTACACCAATGCCAAATGCACTTTCTATTTGTAGGATAGAGACACATTGGACAATCTTCATCATCATAGCATTCCGGAAAATTTGCTGTGATTCAAAAGAAAAATAATGTCACGTAATTAAGATTTCAAATATTGTGCTTAAGGCCATGATTAAACTTAAGATTGATCATGCGAAAGAGTGCTTACTTAAACTTTCAATTACAACAAGAAATAGGAAAATAAAGATGATCATAAGATAAATAAACTTAATAATTTCAGTCATATTTTATTTCCTCTACATGTTATAAATTGAAATATATTTGATCACTTTATATTAAAAAAAAATTCATGTGTCATATTTGTTCCTTTGGCGCACTCAATATGTATGTTAACGTTAATGAATACTTTTTAGCATGTATGAAATTGCAAGAAACCCTTTCAAAAATTTGAATTAATATTATATGTCTCTTAAATATATTTGATGTGTCATATTTGTTCCTTTGGCGCACTCAATAATCACTTATTTTGAGTAAGATCTCACATAAAATTATTGTTGGACACCATAATTCATTTTTAAATCAATTTCTATTATTTCTTTTATACTTAATTCCACTTTCAATATATTATGGAAGACATTGATTTGATTATGAAAGCAAGCTTGTGCCTTAAATAAATTAAAATTTTAATAAAGTTTATTAGCAGCGGCGGATCCAGAACCCTGGACGAGAAGGTGCAAATTTAGAGTGAATTTTTTTTGCTTGATTAATAATTTTCATAATACACACATATATGTGTCAAAACACACACACACATATATAAATGAATTAGAAAATTAGTATTATTATTTGTTTAGATAAAAAATTATAATAAAAAAATATATTTTATTAGAAGAGGAAAAATTATATTTTTAGTGACGTAACTTAATTTTAGAGAACAATTTAGTTCTTTATTTTACTCAAAAACATATGATAGCAATGCATATAAGACTGGCGTGCCTCTTATTTTGCATTTGCGCTAATTGTCCAAAACAGTGCTTACTACATTATACACAATTTATCATCTATAGAAAATGTAGCCGCAACAGTACTTCATCTTCTTCTCGTGTACTGCTTCTTTCATATTCCACTCTTCTTCTTCCCGTGTGTGAATTCCATAATTTTACACCAATTGTTTCTTCAGTTTTTAATTTCTTTTTGAGAGAAACAGTGAATCATGGGTGAGAACAAAAATTTCAGGGTGTGCACCCCTTGAACTCTATGTAGATCCGCCCCAATTTACTTGTTTTCTATATTTTGTATTTGTAGGAATAAAAATAATGGAATATGAAGAATTGAGAGAAGAATTTGGTGCATTTTATGTAGGGATGTCAACGCGTAGGGTCGAGTGCAGGTTTTACTCTTTTCAAACGCTCACCAGAACCCAAACTTAAAAGTTGTTCGGGTGGCAAAACAAAACTCATACTCACACTTGTTTGGTTGGGGTTTTTCCATTCAAATCCAAACTGGCATCAAGAACACGCATAATTAATTATCTGTCCAAACTCAGTCTGAATTTTGTTTGATGATGCAAAATGTATCATAGTTTGGTACATAATTTGCAAATGTCAATAGAGTAATAACATAGTTTGCAAATGACAATACAATAGTAACATAGTTTGGTAACATATAGTCTTCAACATAGAGGTAATTAGGCAATTTAACATTTAATCGGGTGTGGGTTTGAGTGATCTCAAACCCGTACCCGTGGTATTTGGTTTGTCACCCGAACTCAACCCCAATCAACTCGCAGGTTCGCCTGTTGACTCATATTTGGGTTCGGATGGATCTTGTAGGTTTGAGTTTTTCTATCTCCCTAATTTTATGATTGGTTATTAGTTAAGGCTTGATTTATTATTGTGAAAGACATTTTTTAATGAGGAGAAATTGGAAAATCAAGGCACCAAAGTGAAATAAACCAAATGATGTCGCCCAAGATTATGAAAAGAATAACTCCTAATCTGCATGAAATCATATATTTATTATATATTAAAATAAAAGCTTAATTGCATATTTTGTCCCTTTTTTATTTTAGCTAGGTTACAAGTTCGTTCTCTATGGTTAAAAAATTTCAATTTAGTCCCATATGTTATTGATATGTAAACATAATTTTGTCATTTCCGTTAAAGTTTGTCTAAAACTATCACGTGGCAACCTCCTACGTTATCCATGTATGCAACTCTATTTGCCACGCAAACGATTTAAAAATAAAAATTGACTAAAAGGACTAAATAGATTTTTTTTAAATGTTGTTAACCAAATTAAAACATAAAATAAATGTAAACAAACAAATATACAATATAGTCTAAAATAAAATACACAGATAATGATGTATGTGTCATATAAGGACCCAAAACCATCTCTTTCATGGTTCGTGAACAACTATTTTAGAGATTTTTTTAGCCACTTTATATTTATTTTTTCGCTTGCCTTATGAATTTACAAAAATACCTCTGTCTATTATTTAGATAAAGGATACACCCAAAACACCATACCAAATCTGGTTTTTATAACGTCCTCTCTTTAAGTAGTGGACAACATTTTTCAAAAAATTTCATTTTTATAAGATCAACTACTTAAATAGCATAAAAGTAAAAATGAAAACGCCTGAACACGCGAGAAGTAGGTAGAACGGAAAAAGAAGATATCTTATATTTATGTAAAAGAAAAGAGATTATATGTAAATGAGCTTAGCTATATCAATTATTTTGACTCGATTGTTAATGTTAATTATCTTGTTATCTTTATTTACACCGCTGTTCTTGACCATCTAAAGCAACATCCCAAAGTAAAATAATATTAATTTTTTAATAAAGAACAAATATTTTGGAAAATTTAGATCAAAACCGGAGAAAATAATCAATTCAAGTGTCTTATTAAAAGCTTTATTATAGGAAAATCCTGTCAAATAATATCTGACGAGGAAAAAAAGAATGCAATACAAACATATCAAAAAACTTAATAGAATAATGATTTTACATATAATCATACATATTTATTTATTGCTTGTTCTCCATGTATTTATAAAAGCAAGCAAAGGTAGGTAATATCACCCTTCCCTACTCAATAAGATCTTCGAATTCAACGGTTGGATTGAAGTAATTGTTCTGAACTGGGCCTAAGGCTCAATCATCTGAAGAATGGATCGTCGAGCAGGCCCAGTTGAAGAACAGCCCAACAAACTTGACCGTTGGTCAAATGCGTCGCTTCCCCTACGAAGTGTAACGCTCAACATCGGAATGATGAGCATTAATGTTCATCACGGCTCCTCAGTCGTTTTCCGACAGTCATTGATGGACATTAACTGCCCATCAACGACCTTGGCGAAGCGCTGGGGCTATATATAGACCTTTTCACAACTTCACAAAGGGACGCACTATTCTATATTGAAAACATATACTCCTTCCTCAATTGACTTGAGCGTCGGAGTGCCTGCAGGTACACAACCCCCCTCCGGGTATATTTGGACTGAACAACCAGCAACCACTGTACACCGTAGCAGTTGGTCGACTCTGATCCGGTAAGATCAGTGGCGTCGTCTGTGGGAACTTAAAGTTTCCCCGTCTTTTCTTGAAAATAGACCAAAACTTCACAAACAACCTCCATTCACAACCAATGGCCGGTGTAAGCAACCAGGAATTCATGGGGGAAAATGGTCCCCTGAATCCTCCACACCACCTTCAAGATGGTCTTGAAGCATCTGTGACACCGGAAGGAAGCGCATCTCATGCACAAGTGACTCCACTTGATGTTCAGCCACTCCAGCAAGAGATACCGGTGCAAGAGGATCAATTGGTAGTTCTACAAGTTCCTCAAGGAGCACCAATGGAAGTAGTAATGGCCGCGTTGGTGAACACCATCAACCGTCAAGGACAGCTCCTTCGCGAGCAAACCGCAAACATGCGCGGGCAAAACGAACTGATACACGAGCAGAATCGCCGTATACAAGCAGTAGAAAATTCACGCGCAACATTGAGAATCTCGAGGAGCATTCATCGACGCAGGTCCCTAACACCTGAAAACAACCGCTCAAGATCGAGGTCTAGGTCGCCAAAACCTGCACCCCGACGAAATTAGGAGAGGCCGCTGAGCCCGGTCAGAAAGAATCTCGGAGAAACAACCGTTGCCCACCACCGAGGAACGATCGTACACCTCCACAAAGGAACAACCGCTCTCCTCCACCGAGGAACAATCGTTCGCCTCCCAGAAGGAACAACCATTCACCACCCCCGAGAAACGGTGGAGCCACGGTACGTGGAAGGAATGCTCGCTCTCCCCCAAGGAGGGAATCTCCGGACAGTGGAGATGAAAGGCACCGGGGACCTCTGTCACGAAGAATTACAGAAATGCCTCTCCCATGAGGATTAGAAAAACCACCATCGCTGGACAAATACGATGGAACCACTGATCCCGATGAGCACATCCAAAGCGTCGAGACTGCCCTCGACTACAGAAACTTGAGGGGATCAATCAAGTGCAAGTTGTTTCCGCTCTCTTTGATACGAGGAGCGTCAACGTGGTGGAGAAGTCAGCCCCAAGGCTCAATTGATTCGTGGGATGAACTGTGCCGCTTGTTCAAAGCACACTTCACCACCTCCAAACGGCACCCAAAAACGGTAGCCAATCTGAAAGCAATAGTCCAAGGACCCAAGGAACCGCTTCGAAGCTACATCGAAAGGTTCAACAAAGTTGTTGTCGAGGTCGCCGATGCAACCGACAAAATGAATCTCTATCTTCTCGAGGATGGGTTACGCGAGGGAACAAAATTCCAGGAAGCTGTTGGAATCGTCGAAATGGAATCCCTCGACGAGCTTGCCCAACAATATATCAGATGGGAGGAGAAACAAAAGGCCTCCGAGGTCAGAAGACCTAAAAATCAAGAAGCTGGACCATCCTCGCAAAGAGAAGAACGTCAAGGAGATGAAAAAAGAAGAGAAGGTGGAAAGGCCAGAGAGGCCAAACCACCAAAGAGTCAGTTTACTCATTACACTCCTCTGAACGCTGCTCGGGACATGATACTTGCTGAGATATCGAATGCTGAATTAAGAGCGCGGGAATAAGATTCCCGAAACAATTACCCGCGAAACCAAACGTGGATAAGAAGAAATTCTGCCGACTCCACAAGAGTTACGGGCACGTCACTGAAGACTAGGTGCATCTCAAGGATGCCACTGAAATCCTCATCCAAAAAGGATATGCACGACAGTATGTGAAAGGGGAGCAGAGAGAAAATGCTCCTCGACAGAACCAATTGGTGATTGAGGTGTCATGTCATGACCAAGACCCTCAGGAAAACAACGGAGTCCCTAGAAATGTGGCCCTCGCCATATCAAGACCAGAGCACTTCCTTCCCTTGCCGGAAAACAACGAAAGGGAAGAACTTGATTACCTTGCCGCTCATTTGGACGGAAGCTAGGAAAACTTCCCCGGAGTTCTAGTCATATCCGGAGGAGGGTTTAATCCCATCACCATAGGATCCATCAAGAGAAAGTTTGATGAGCTGGAAAAAGCCTCCCCGGTTGCTGAAATCAAAATAACCGAGGTGAAGGAAAGCTCCATCCCTCTCGCATTCTATAGAGAGGAGGTTCCCGAAGGCTCTCCAAATTTCCAGATTCCTCTGCTCGTAAGAGCAAAAATGGCAAACTTCGACGTGAGAAGAATCCTCGTCGACCAAGGAAACTCCTGTGACATAATGTACTCAGGACTCTTCAAATTACTACAGCTGACCGAGGAAAACTTGGTCCCATATGTTGGATCTGATCTCCAAGGATTCAACGGAGCAACAACAAAACCTTGGGGATATGTGGACCTGATCGTAACCTTTGGGGAAGATCAGGCCATGAAGTCTGTGAAGGTCAAGTTCCTGGTCGTCGATTGCACTTCCCTCTACAACTGTATCATTGGGCGTCGCACTTTAGCTGAACTGTTCGCAGTATCCTCGACCATCCATTTGAAAATGAAGTATTACACAAAAAATGGACAGGTCGCTACCATCAATGGCGATATTGATGCTGCGAGGAGATGCTTTGAAGCTGCTGCAAAGAACCTCAACACGGTGGCCACGCCCCAAAAGAAGAAAAAAGAAGTAAAGCTGCCCGGCATAAATTCTGTCAGCACCGAGGATGCAGTTGAGCTTGTTGCTCGAACAAGCAAAAAAGAGCGCAAGCAAGAGAAGAATGCAATGAATGACAACCTCTTGGTCAAAGAAGATTATCGCCCTATCCCCGATGGAGAGTTTGAGCTCGTTCCACTTGGCGACGATCCAACGAAGGGCATCAAGATCAGAGCTGATCTCCCCGACTTGGTTAAAAGACAGCTGAAAGCTTGCTTAAGGGAGAATGCTGAACTATTCGCTTGGAGTGCAGCTGAAATGTCTGGAATAAATCCCGAGGTCGCTTGTCACCAGTTGACCATAGATCCTAGGGCTAGTGCTGTAGTTCAGCGTCGTAGGAAGCAGTCTCCCGAAAAAGCGGAGGCTGCCAAAAAAGCTGTAAAAAGACCTCCTAGAGGCTAATTTCATTGCTGAAGCCCAGTACACAACCTGACTTTCTAATGTTGTACTTGTCAAAAAATCTAATGGAAAGTGGCGTATGTGTGTTGATTATACCGATCTTAATAGGGCTTGCCCTAAAGATGTTTATCCTTTACCGAACATAGATAAGTTACTAGATAATTCGTCCGGGTTTAAATTACTATCATTTATGGACGCGTATTCTGGTTATAATCAAATAAAAATGGCTGAAATCGATTAAAAGAAAACAACATTCATGACTGAAACTGGTAATTATTATAATGTAATGTCTTTCGGGCTCAAAAATGCAGGTGCCACTTACCAAAGGATGATGAACAAAGTATTCAACAATGAAATTGGGGATATGCTCGAAGTCTATATGGATGACATGATCGTTAAATTCGTAGAGGAAACCGATCATACAATCCATTTAAAAAAGGTGTTCGACCAGGCGAGGAAGTTCAACATGAGATTCAACCCTGAAAAATGCACATTTGGGGTAAAGGCAAGAAAATTCTTCGGTTTCTACTTAACAGAACGGGGAATAGAAGCCAATCCCGACAAATGCAGAGCCTTCTTCGATTGTCCAACTCCAAAGTCGAAGAAGTCCATCCAAACATTAAACGGGATGCTGACCTCGATGGCTCGATTCGTCGCAAAATCTGCTCAACATGCTTTGCTGCTCTTCAAACTCCTAAGGAAAGAAACAACTTTCGAATGGACAGAAGAATGCGAAGAAGCATTGCAACACCTCAAACGACCCACAAATGTGTGGAAGAAACACGCGTGGAGTTCATACTGCAAGAAATCCACGATGGAATCAACGGGCAGCACATAGGCGGACGTTCTTTGGCAAGAAAAGCGCTAAGGGCAGGATACTATTGGCCGACGATGAAAAACGATGCCAAAGACCACGTTCTAAAATGCGACAAATGCCAAAGATACGGGGACATGCATTTCGCACCAGCAAGCGAACTAACAAGCATGATCTCCCCGTGGCCATTTGCGTGGTGGGGTATGGACATCCTTAGTCCTTTCCCAATAGCATCAAGGCAAGTCAAGTACCTAATTATTTCCGTCGACTACTTCACAAAGTGGATCGAAGTAGAACCCCTCGCAAAAATCGGTGCAACACACATACATCGTTTCTTCAAAAGGAACGTGCTCGCAAGGTTCGGAGTTCCCCCAAGTAGCTGTGACGGATGATCACGGTCGTTTCGTGGTCAAATAATGTTTTAAGAAAAGTAGTACAAGGTAGTTAACCTTGGTCGTTTCTCAAAGACTCACAATCAGTTTAACTATATTAGAAACAATTCAAAAACTGTAAAATATTATGGGGGTTTTGTTTTGCAAACAGAACGTAAGAAAAATGTGAAATTCGATTGATTTAAAACGGTTAATTCGTTGGGTTTAGGTAACTCGTTTTTGATTCTATCATATGGTTCACAAAGAATAAATTCGTTATATGCTATGTTCTGGTTGATTTATAAAACCGACATAAACAAGCGTTGACAGTTTTATACGAATTCCATTCAAACAAGCGTCAAATGCGTTCAACTAATCGTAGGCAATAGTAAACAAGTGTTGCTAATGATAGATTAATATCCTTACTGAATTCAATCAACCCCTTTTGCTAAGCGCTCAAAGTTTATGTCAATTCCTATTCAATATAATCTATACAAGCGATAAACCAAATTGAATAATACGATGTCGAATCGAATTAGAGTGATTAAGCATCATTATAATTCAATTTCATACTGAAATAAAGAACACGAAATTGAAATAACAGAACATGAATATAAACGGAATTTGCTATTAAAAACAGACCTCAAGAATCTAAAACGAGTTCCTTGCACCAACGAATTGAAAGAGGGATTTAGTTCTCCATTCAAGTGGTGGCTGCTCTAGGGTTTTTCTTATTTCGTGAATGAAGTGTAGAGACTGACCTAGGTCAGAATTTTCGGTTTTTATAAGCAAGCAAAACGGGCCACAAAAAATTGGGCCGAAAAATATAAGTAATGCTGAAAAATAATTAAATCTTTGTAAGTCTGAACCATGACGAGTAAATATGACTCCTTTGCGCTCCAAATTGGCTTTTGGCTTCAACATGAAAGTTGTATCTCTTTCTCTTAGCTTTCCAACGCATCTTCCCGCGCCTCAATCCGATATTCGTAGCTCAAGTTATGGTCTGCACAATGAGAAGGTGTCAAATTACTGTTTATTACGAAAATAAATAGCAAAACATAAATAATAACAAAACTAGACTCTAAACACAAAACATGATAAAAATACCAAATTAGCAGGAGAAGTCATAAAATTGCCATAGCACAGAGTGATTAAAAAGTGCATTAAAATGCACTGATCAACGGACAAAGGAACACAGTTTACGAACAAAAAGTTCCGAGAATACCTCGCAAACATAGGCACTACACAACACTTCACGTCCGTCGAGCACCCTTAAACCAACGGGCAAGCCGAAGCAGCTAATAGAGTTATATTACGAGGGCTAAGACGAAGAGTGGGCGCGGCGAAAGGAAATTGGACCGAGAAATTGCACAACGTCCTATGGTCCTATAGAACTCTCAGCTAATTGGGAAGGACCATACCGCGTCCGAGCAAAAACAGGAAATGGAGCATACCACCTCGAAGACCTATACGGAAAAGAAATACCCCGTACTTGGAATGCCGAGAAACTAAAACAATACTACAGTTAAAATAGCATAATTCGACATGCTCTTTAACGAAGGCTGCAGATCCCGCCGAGGAGACGCGCCTATACAACGGAGGAATGCCTAGGTACGGAAATTAACCTTAAACCTTATAAAGCCCGGCACCAGCACAATGCTGGAGTCCACGCTCAACGAGGAAATACTCCATGCGAGCTCCATCGTTCCTCAGTACACGCTCGGCAGAATGCCCAACTCGCGATGGGATATTCAATGTCTCGAGGAAAGTCATCAAACGACGAAGCTATCCTCGACTCTAGTTTGGGAGCCAGCCAAACACTCGTGCAGTTCCACAAACTGCTCGGGACGGTGCTTACGATCCGCGACATCAAGAAGCAACCGTAATTACTAGACGAGCACTAGCGCAAAAGGTAATCTACCTAGCGAGTAGAACGTCTAAAATTATACCAAGTTAAAACCCTAAGAAAGAATCGAGCATCGTTTTAAAAGTGTCCTAGCATACTTTAAATGATCGAATTTGCGGGGAAATAAATTATTCATCGACAATCAAAATAAACACCCGGAAATAAAGCAAGCATAAATTGCGAACATAAATTGTCGGGAGTTATAAATAAATAAATGACCACAAGGCCGAAATTGTCGTAAAATTACAAAAAAGGCGAGCAAACGCCGAATAAATCAAAAGCCAAGGCGAGCATAACGCCGACATCATATAGTACAAAGCAAATTTACCAAAATAATAGCAAAGTAAATTACAAAGTCATTCTTCTTCTTCATCCGGGGAGGGGGAAACAATCTTACCATTCTGAACTTCTTTGAGCTCGGAAGCACCATCTATAACCAAATCCACTCCAGGATTGAACACCAGCAGTTGAGCAACGACGTTGTCATAGCTAGACTTCGCTATAGACAACTTTTGTCCCTCAATCTCAAAAATCCTGGAGATTAGAGCTGCTCAGGACAAACATTTGTATTCTCCGTTGGGATCCACCACCAACTCTTCAACGTCATGTGCAGCGGTGCTCGATGTTGGGCGGTTCTCCAACTCCTTCACCTTACCCTCCAAAGTCTCCTTTTCAGCAGTCAGGTCCTTGACTTGCCCCTCCAACTCCTCCTTCTCCTGAGTCAACCGAGCAGCCTCCGCCTCTTTCTCACCCAGCTTAGTCACCAAGCCAACCTGGAGCTGATACTTCTCCTTGTACGCAACATGGTTGACTTTATCTTGCTCCAGCTTTTGTTGGGAAAGAGCAGCTTCGGCCTTGGCTGCATCCCTATCCGCCAAATACTTACACTCCCGGCCATTAAGATAGCTCGAGATCTCCATCAATTTGAAAGCCGACACCATGGCATCTGTAAGCTCGTTCTTCAATGTCTCTGGACCCATGTCGTCCATTATTGTCTTCTCGGCGTCAGATACGGAAACCGAGGATTTCTTGACAAGCCCAGGGCTTCCGATGGTCGGAGGGAGCACAAACCTTGAAGCCGATGAGGGGATCCGACCAGTCGCCGAAGTATCCAGCTCGTCGACACGAGAAACCTTGGAAGGACGAGCATGGTCAGCATTTCCACCCGTCTCCTCCACATCTATCATCAATCTATGCTCCGCACTTTCGACGACAGGAGTAGGAGGAGGAACAGTAGTCGAAGAGGAGCCAAGCTCAGCAGTTTGTCTTTTCTCCTTATTAGCTTTGTTTTTGCGGAGTTTGGCGGCGATGGTCGACATTTCCTCTGCAAAGATAAAACACAGGAAAATCAGTAAACCTACACAGGAAAACTGGATATGAACAAATGCGAGGAAAACATAAAATGTAAACCATAAAGCAAACAAGCATAAATCAACATACGAAAACATGCTTCCGTCTCTGCCAAGTTTTTACTAGCGAGCAATTTTCTCGTATCTATGAAAGTCTTCATGGTAACTGGAACACCCATCCCGTCGAGCACAGGGTTCCCCTCCTCATCCTCGTAATGTTTGCGAGGAAAACCACTCACAAAGACTTTCAATTGCTCGTAGTTGGACAACTCCTCGACAGTCAACTCCTCCGCCGAATAGACAAAGTTGCTGGCCGGTTTCAGGTAATGGGTTTTTCTCCACGACAGAGGAAAACGGCTGTAATCCTCCATGACTGGCCGACCATCCGGACCTATCAACGGAGCTCCAGTAGCATCCTTGGCTGGCGCCTGGTATATGACACTTTGCCAAGCAACGGAATTGAGGGGCTTGACAAATAAGTAGCTATCCTTGAAACCTCTAATGGATTCCAAAAACATCTCGAAAAGCTTGACGCTCTGCTTCAGCGACACTCAACCGAACTTGTTAGCAGCATCGCCCTTGGGTCTCGATCGTTGTAAATGGAAGACATGGAAAAACAACGGGATGGTCGGTAGAAAACCCAAATAGACCGCGGTCATCTCAAAGGCCCTTATGAAGGCCAAAGAGTTTGGATGTAATTGAGAAGGTGTTAGATGCAGATATCTGAAAACCGCGACTTCAAAGTCGCTGAAGGGAAGTCTGTAACCCATATGCTCGAACGCAATCTGGTACATAGGGAAAGACCCCCATTGAAATTTACTGCAAATTCGACGACTTGTGTTCGGTATACAAGCCTTCCAGTCATCTATAGGAGGACGTTGAACCGTCCTAAACATTCCGTCCCCGCCAATCAAAGAAAACTTCATCCTCCTCGACGTATGAAGTCGAAGCCGGTGCTTGTTCTACGGCCATTACACCTGAAAAAGCAGAGGAGAAAGATGAATTCGACATTAAAACATCAAATCCACCCTTCCACCGCCAAATCAAGTGAAAGGGCGAGGACTTCGAAATCCATGCGAACACACATGATCGACGAATTATTCTATCATCCTAAAGGCTAACAATGTTCGGCACATTCGTATGAATGCTCGCACATTCATATGAGTGCCCGACACAATTCATGAAATCCAGAAAGCCAAAATAAGTCAACAAAGGCGAAAAACGCTAGTGGACTACTAAATAAAGGCACCATTTTAACTAAACAATGTTTTTATAGAAAAAAGAGGGAAGGGTGCTAATCACCACTCAAATCCCTCAAACCATTGATGAAGTAAACTCAGTTCATAAAGCAAAAAACTCAGTTCAGAAAGCAAAAAAGCAAACTGGCAAAACAGACTCACAAACAGAAAACAAACATCAAAAGCTTTAAACAAACAAGAAAGAAGTAGAGAAATACTTACTTGTAGTTTGATAAACGGCAAAATGTCAAAAATCCAACAAACAATGTGATCCGTAAGCTTGGAAAGGATTGAGAGAACTTGTAAAGTTGGGAGAAGTTGAGAGAGTTGGAAGTTGAGAGAGTTTAAGACTGGAAGTTAGAGAAAACAGTAAAGTGTTTTAAAAATATCTCCACTTTCCTATATATAGGAAATCACCAACGAGCGCACCTGCACGACACGAAAGGGCGCCACTAGGATCTGGACCGTTGCTTTGATCCAAAGGCCACGATTCATATAGATCCTACGGCCCAAACGTAATCATCAGGGAAACAAAAAGGCGCGAAATTCAACGGTTGACAATCGTCCTCGAAGTTCAAACCTACGGAGAGACTCTTGAATTCTATTTGAGTAGCCTTTACACGTGGCAGAAGGAAACGAAACGGCTTGTCCATCCAAGTCACATCCATCTGTTCGTAATCTCGCCGTACCCTAGAGAAAATTGCATCGAAAATCTCGTCGTATCAAATCCTCGACGGAATTTACGGATCACAATAAATGCACAACAACTACACATACGAGATTCTCGTCATTCCTTGATTTTCCAATAAATCCGAGGATCCCACGTCGAACACTTCTCCTCCACAAAGTCTCAATGTTCCAACTACAAGTTCCAACTACAATTCCTTGGTTTTCCTCAACGTCTGTCCATGCTCGACATCAAAGGGGAATTCAAACCTCGACATTGATAACATAAGTGCCAGAACTATGACCAACCAAAGTCATCATCCTCATGCCCGAGCATGACGACTTGGTGGGCTCCTGTTCTGGACTGGGCCTGAGGCCCAATCTTCTGAGGAATGGATCATCGAGCAGGCCCAGTTGAGGAACAACCCAACAAACTTGACCGTTGGTCAAATGCGTGGCTTCCCCTATGAAGTGTAACGCTCGACATCGGAATGATGGGCATTAATGCTCATCACGGATCCTCAGCTGTTTTCCGACAGCCATTGATGGGCATTAACTGCCCATCAATGGCTTTGGCCAAGCGCTGGGGCTATATATAGACTTTTTTACAACTTCACAAAGGGACGCACTATTATATATTGAAAACCTATATTCCTTCCTCAACTGACTTGAGCGTCGGAGTGCCTGCATGTACACAACCCCCCTCCGGGTATATTTGGACTGAACAACCAGCAACCACCGTACACCGTAGCAGTTGGTCGACTCTGATCCGGTAAGATCAATAATACAATGCTGATATCGAGTTATTAAGCGGAGTAAGTCAATGGAGACTTACTCTTGGAGTCAACGGATCCCTCCTTATATATATATATAACCTAGATATCACACATGCAGACTTTGGGGAAATCAGGAGATACACAATTGTAACCAAGAGACAAACCTGTGGAGTCTTGATTGAAAGGCGTTCATTATTAATTTATGTGTACCTTTGAAAATTTAATTGTTATGTCAATTTATATTATGAGTAACTAATCTTATCAGATAAGATTAGGGATTTCAGATGATTCTATGTAGAACTATTTGAACCA
Organism: Trifolium subterraneum; assembly: GCA_951799995.1. Taxonomy (NCBI): domain Eukaryota; kingdom Viridiplantae; phylum Streptophyta; class Magnoliopsida; order Fabales; family Fabaceae; genus Trifolium; species Trifolium subterraneum. The sequence goes on from OX637464.1 coordinate 43,580,458, forward strand.
TGTAACTACGTTTTCTTATTTATGCAATCAAAATTAATCGTTGTTCGGTTAATTTTGTGTTTAATGTTTTTCTTTATTTGGCTAATATCGAATTGATTTCAAGGAATAAATTCAGTACTGACCCTAGGTTTTATTACTAGAACTAAATTAATTGTTTATCAATTGTAATTGCTTTAGGAATAAAAGATTAGTTGATTTGATTAAGCATTTAACGTTTAATAACGCTTTTAATAATATTAGTTTCTCATAAGAAATTAGGGTACTTTATTAGATAAAAGAGATTATGAGCCAAGAAATTGGACTTAATCTATTTTGTTAAATTATCGTAACTATTAACTTTGATTGTTGAGAATTAGAACCTAGAGTACCAAATAAGGATACAGAGAGGATTCGAAACAATCCCTAATTATTTCTCTCCTTTGAAACGTTTCCGATTCAATTTCCTGCAATTTATATTATTACTATTTTACTACAACAAATCTGAAAACCCCCATTACAATATTTTTATTAATCCTAACATAAAATTAATTGTTTTGTCAAAATCGAAACAATCGATGTGGATACGAACTTTAATTTTATTACTTGACGACAATTTTGTTCACTTGCTAAACTTATCATCATTGAGCGTAATTAGACTAATTAAGGAATGGTTAAGGACGAATTTTTTTTTTTTTTTTGCATTTAGTAATTTTATGTCTTAGGATGTGCACATATACATTTTTCTCATTTTTTATTAAAAAAAATATAAATGTGACATATACATTTCTTTTGTAAAATCGTTTTTCAAAATATTGCAAGTTTTTTTTATTCGATTTTTCTAAATTGAAACACTAATTTTGACATCATATAACATAAGTGTACATTGTTGAAGTTCAAAACATAGTCAAAATCGTAAGTTTTTCAAAAAGTTGTATTTCAAAAATGATTTTTGTGAAAATCTATTTGAAATAGCTTCAAAATTAAGTGATTTTTTGAAATTTTGGTATCTAATTTTTTTTTCAATAAAATGATAAAATACCTAAAATAACATTTTAAGAATAACCGGTACCATTTAAACAAAATTTTCATTTGAAGCTTTTATAAAAAATTTCTTTGTAAAATTTCTTTATACAAAATTTTCTAACACTACAAAATCTATTTTCAAAAAAAGTCAAAACAAACGGGCCCAATATCGTTGGTTTTCCGCCGCTAATAACTCTCTCTTTATCAAATTATATGTTACTTTAAGTAAGAAATTTGTATCAAAATATAAGTCACTTATTATTACAAATGAAGCATTTAATGTTATATTTCCTATTATATCATTGATGACACACAAATATATGATGTTTTCATGTAGTTTTTAGGTTAGTGTTTAATATTTTTTAGTCAACTTAAAAATCAAATCCAAGCAAAAAGCCTAAAGTTGAGAAGCTACACGTCAAAAAAGCAAATGTGAAAATTGCATAAAAAATGGCAAAAAAACGAAGAAATCAATAGATACCATCGCACCACAATGGCACCCATCACACCACGATGAAGACAAATATATTTAGAGAAAATTTGCGTAATTCTTAAGCAAATAGGGGGACCGGTAGAGGTAACAGTCTCTCCTAAATATTCTTTAGATTTTTTATATTAGTATAATATTATATTATTGATTTAATTTTGTTTTTGCTCCTCTTATTTTTATTAAACTCATGAAAATATCCCATTTTATATTCAATTTTTTTGGCTCTAACTTTACATTTGATGTAAATTTGATCCCAACTTATATTTTTTCAACTGAAAATGGTTTTTATTTTACCAAAAAAGGTGATTTACTCACCTAACATTGAATTGAATTACAAAATATCTCTTTTGAAACCAGAAATCACTTTTTTATGCAAAAAGTCACAATTTTTAAGCAAAGTGCATGAATTAAGACCAAAATATATTATAATAAATATGAAAGTAGAGAAGTCTTGTAAAAAAAATGAAAATTGAGAGGTCAAATAGTTCAACTTAAAAAAAGTGGTCCATAAAATACAAATTCATACTATTAATTTGAGATTTATCTTATAATTTTTTGTATATTTTATGCTTTTAAAATTTAGCTTTTTTTTAATTAAATTATATTTTTAAAATTGGCCTCCTTCCCTGGAGATGTACATTATGTTATACTAGTAGTATCAAATTCAGTTCTTCAATTTCCCCTTTCTTTATCTCAGTTTGCCAAATTTTGTAGATAACATTGTTTCAAATATTGGCTTCACATAACAAAATGCTACAAGACGCTATAACTGGTGAGTTTGAGTTCACTTCATTTACTACTTCTCCATTTATTCTTCATTTAGAAGAGAGATAGACACAAAAGAAGATTAGTGGAATCCACTCATTAATGGGACCTACTTTTAATGGGTCCTATAAATCTTCTATTGTGTCTATCTCTCTCCTAAATGGAGAATAAATGGAGGAGTGGTAAATGGAGTGAACCCAAACTCAACATTGGCATAGCAAGGCAACGGTTTTATAATTTTGACGGTGGATAAATAAGAGTAAAAAAAATGAGATGAAAAATGGACAGTTATGTAAGGGCAATAATAATATAGGAATATAAAAAAGCCGGTCAAAATCTTATATTATTTTTTTTGTCAAGTAGTCTAGTGGCTAGAAATTTCATCCATAAAGTGGATAAGTGAAAATATTAATCAGGATTCTAACCTCAGTCCCCTACATAAATAAATATAATGTCCTACCAATTGTGTTAAGCTCACAGGACAACTTATATTCCCTTTATATATTGTTTATAGATAGAAAGTGATGAGCCTCAAATAAACTTCAATCACAAAATCTAGACTCAAAGTTAAGCTTATTTGGTCTATTGCTTAATTGTATTTTGTCTTATTATTGTTCAATTAAAGTTCTAATCCATGAACCAAAAAGACAAAACCTAACTCACTCAAAATTAACATAAAAGAAAATTCTATATTATTTCAAACTTAAAAAATTAGTCTTACAAGAGTAATTTAAAAAAGACTGTAATAGCTAAAATCATTACAATCAAATTAAATACAAATTAAATTCATTTAAAAAAAATACAAATTGAATTAAAAATTATTTTAAAATCTTATTATACTAAATATCATTTTAGGTCCTCATCATTAAGGCAGCAACATTCACATAAGGTAAGTAATATGCTTTTGTACCTGCCAAAGAAATTGAAAGGTAAAAAGAATAAGATAAGAAGAGTGCAAATAATCATAAGAACAATAATCATATAGAATTTTCTACTTAACTGTTAAATGCAGGTACAATAATACCAAATGCATGTTCTATTTCTAGGATAGAGACACATATTTGGACAATCTTCATCATCATAGCATTCCGGAATTGCTGTGATTCAAAAGAAAAATAATGTCACGTAATTAAGATTTCAAATATTGTGCTTAATTAAGGCCATGATTAAACAGTCTTAAGATTGATCATGCGAAAGAGTGCTTACTTAAACTTTCAATTACAACAAGAAATAGGAAAATAAAGATGATCATAAGATAAATAAACTTAATAATTTCAGTCATATTTTATTTCCTCTGCATGTTATAAATTGAAAAATATTTGATCACTTTATATTAAAAAAAATTCATGATATATGTACGTTATTGAATAGTTTTTAGCATATATGAAATTGCAAGAAACCCTTTGAAAAATTTGAATTAATATTATTTGTCTCTTAAATATATTGATGTGTCATATTTGTTCCTTTGGCACACTTAATATAATCACTTACTTTTAGCAAGATATTACATAAAATTAATTATTGTTGGACACCATAATTCTTATTTAAATCAATTTCTATTCTTTTATACTTAATTCCACTTTCAATATATTATGGAAGACATTGTTGATGGGAAAATAGTGATGCCTTTCACACCTTATTTGTCTACGAGTCAAAACAAAATGCTAGAGTTGCTGCTAGTAATTCTTTAACATACTCATTCCAAAAGGGTTCACCTCTGCATTCTTATTAGTAAAGTCCTTTTTTTTTTTTTTTTTATATCATTAGTAAAGTCCTTTATTTGAACATTAGAGGGAAGGAAATAGTTATGCGTAATCATGGTCATTAATTGTATGTAGGGCTTACTTATGTGTGACTTAATTTGGCTTAAACATGTTTCCTTTCTGGCTTGGCGGTTGCTTCGAAACAGGTTACCGACTAAAGACAACTTGGTGAGGCGGCATATTATTACTCCAGATTCTGAATTATGTGTGACTAGTTGCGAGGGAGTGGAAACGGCGCAACATTTGTTTCTCTCGTGTCCGGTTTTTTTACCCTTGTGGAGCTTGCTTCGAGCTTGGGTTGGTATATTCTCGGCCGATCCAATGTTACTACAGGACCAGTTTGTTCAATTCTCTAATTCCACTGGAGGCTCGCGAGCTCGCCGCTCTTTCCTGCAGCTCATCTGGTTATGTTGTATTTGGGTGGTGTGGCAAGAGCGGAACAATAGAATTTATAAGGCTATAAGGAAAGTACAATTCATCAACTGTTAGCAAAAGTCAAAGTTTATTCACTTTGGTGGATGAAAATATATAATGAGCATATTGGTTTAAATTCTCATATGTGGTGGTCGATCCCTCTTGTTGTCAGAATCAAGTTTTTACCTTAACTCGTTTTGTCTAGGTAAAATCAAAACGTAAAATCGAATAGTAAAATCGTCGATTTTACCTCATATTAAAATAATATTATATTTATATTTAAAACATATATATACTTATATAATATTATAAATGCATCAATCATTTAAAGTTTCAACTTAATTTAAAAGTTAAAATATACTAAATCATCATAATAAAATGTAGTATTGTAAACTTGGATCGAACTACACAAATTACCCACCAAATCATCAAGTAACATCCAAAAAATTATCCAAAAATAAGAAGGTAAAATCGTCTCAAAGAGCTAAAACCTACGATTTTACACGATTTCAGTGATTTTAGAGCGATTTAAATCATGTAAAATCGTTCAAAACTATGATTTTATCCAAAAAGGATTCTATTTGGGATTTAACTCGAAATGATGACCTAGAAACGTAAAATCTATAGTTTTTAAGTTTTAAATCGAGATTTTAACAACCTTCTCCTGATTATTGTAAATTCGTGATGTTCTTTTTGACACACATTGTGCTAGCTATTCAGAACATGTTATTACTAATAAAATCTATTTTTAATTTTCCAAGAAAACAATTGTATGTAGAGCTTGGTTTGGTCGGAGATTCTCCCTCGGCTTATTAATCAGGGCTTGGCTACTTTTTCTGAGAGTTTTTGTTTATCCCATAATAGCACTAAAATACAACTAATATTATTTAGCTTTTGGCTACTCTTTCTCTTAGTTTGCTATGCTTCGAATTGGTTAATTGAGGACAAGTTGCTCTCATATGAAGATTGAACTATTTTTTTTACTTGTATTTTCTAGTTGTGTATGGTGTTGCTACCTATTAGTATATGACTAATCTTGAGGTTCAACCATTTTTGAAATTGCTAGCTTGATTCACTTTCTGCAGTTAACAAAGTTGATGTTGATGCATTTTCCATAATTGTAACAATTGCTATTGATGTTGTTCTTGTCATTTTCTGTTTGATTTTTTGTTTTCCAAACTCATACTAAGAATTCTGTAACTATGAGTTTGAGGGAGACTACTACAATATAAAACCCAGTTTTGCATCATTATTCAAGTTTTGTTTGATGGTAAGTTGCTTATGGCTTCAGAGCAATGAATATACACATATTTTGTTGGAGAAACTGTTTTGGTTTTGGTTGCATATAGAAGGTTTTCTCCCTACAGTGGTATGCTTTGCAAGTTTGCTGTTGGAGCTGATTTTCTTTGTTTCAAACATAAGATTGAACCTAAATGGGAGGATTCTATTTGTGCTAATGGTGGAAAATGGACTCTGAGATTTCAGAGGGGGAAATCTGACACCAGTTGGTTATATACATTGATTCTGAAACTGCTGCTACAAATAATGGTAGCTATGTGTATGATAAATTTTGCATAATGTGGAATACTTTTTGAGCCTTGGAAAGGTTTGTTTGGTCACATGAAGTGTCATTCATATAGCATCAGAAATTAAACTATTATATGTTTGATGTTGCAATTGCTATAATTGAAAAAGTTGTTAATAGCTTATCATTATCATTGAAAAAATATTTGAAAGACGTTTTTGAGTTATTGGTACAAGGTGTAAGTGTCTTTGGTCAAGGCAATGGTACAACAAAGGATGGTTCACCAAGAGAAGAGTTACATACTTGTAGTTCTTTTGATATGGCTAAAAATGTCACTTGGTGGGTCTGCTTCTAACCTTTACAATGCAATTGGCTTTTGTATTTCATGGCCGCTTTTGGAGTTGGTAAACTATCATTGTTTTTCATGCTGAGATCAATTTCCTACTAGAGTTTGGAAATTACTTGGATTGAGTTTGGTGTAGCATTGCTTCTCTTATACTATGATGGAGGAATTATTTGGGTTTTAGCAGCACAAGATTCCACTTGCTGTTAGTATTGGTTGATTCAAGCCAACTTGTTTGTGTTGTTAAAAAGAAAAGGCCGACTTGTTTGTGATTCTATTGGACTTGGAGATCATACTTGTTTGCTGCAATGCAACTTTAGATTACATTTTTACACTATAAATGTTAGAATATTGTAATTCAAACTCAAATTGGTAAATTTACCAATGTTCAGTTTGAGGGAGGATGTTAAGAATATTGATGATTAGTCAAACCTCCCATTACTTAGTTTTTCCATTAGAGTTGGTTAATGATTTGTTAGAGTAATAGTTAATCCACACATTTCTCTATATAAGAGCCACCAATGTAATATTTTCATCATCTTTTATCAAATATGAATCCTTATGACTTTTACTATCTTGAAGATTTTCTAAGTTTTTCTCCACTTTCCCCAAACCATGTATATTGTAACAACGTCTGCTACTTAAATAGCGTAAGAGTAAAAATGAAAACGCGTAGAACACGTGAGAAGTAGGTAGAGCGGCAAAAGAAGATCTCTTATATTGATGTGAAAGAAGAGATTATATGTAAAAGAGCTTAGCTATATCAATTATTTTGACTCGATTGTTAATTATCTTGTTATCTTTATTTACACTGCTATTCTAGACCATCTAAAGTAACATCCCAAAGTAAAATAATATTAATTTTTTTAATAAAGAACAAATATTTTGGAAAATTTAGATCAAAACCCGAGAAAATAATCGATACAATACAAGTGTCTCATTAGAAGCTTTGTTTATAGGTAAATCCTGTCAAATAATATCTGATGAAGGAAAAAAAAATGCAATATACATACATACCAAAAAACAATAGAATAATGATTTTACATATAAATTATAATCATACATCTTTATTTATTGCTTATTCTCCATGTATTTATAAAAGTAAGCAAAGGTAATATAACCCTTGCTTATATATATTATTGTAAGAGATTAGAGGATCAATTAGCGTTCCTTAGATTTATATCAATGGCTGAAATTAAATTTGTCACTAAACAAAGCACTCACACTCTATCTCTTCAATCTCCCTCTCCAGAAAATCTGATGTGTCGTTCCTATTCAAATTTGTATCTGTATCATTGTTAAATACTAGATTCATTATTAGCGGTTGAAGTTTGTATATGCATATCATCAATTTGATTTTCATTGAATCAGTTTTCTTCCTAAATGAAAAATTTTAATTTGCAATACCTATGATTCTATCACAACAAATTTCAACCAGGTTCAATTTAGCGTCAACAAATTGACATCAAGAACCCTTTACTGAAAATCAATTCATTCAACCGCATCAAAATTAAGCGACAGGATGTTGTTACAGGTCAAACTCGTTGACGATGACGATGACTTCCACAGATTCTGACGATGAGAATTCTAGGACAATAATAGAAAGAAAAAAATACTATGTTGTGATGTTGTTGGGTTTTAGTAATATATTGTATCGTGAAGGAAAGACTAAAAGCATGTTAAGAAAGAAGGAAGATGAGGAGTTTAGGAAAAAATTAATCATGTGAAATTGTAATTTTGTATGTGTACCGTACACTTTGATCAAATGGTCAATTTTTATTCCTCTCCTCTCACAATAGCAAGTGCTCTCACTTGGTATGCCCCATATACAATACTCCATCCGTCCCAAAATAACTGACCTAGTTGACCACTGTCACGTTTGTTAATGTTCAACTTTAATTGTTAATATCTTAAATTATATTTTATTAAAAATTATAAAAATTATATATTTTGAAAATATTCATCAAGACAAATCAAACAACATCTCATATGTTAATATTTGCATCTATATATTAGTAGAAAAATAGAGTCAAAGTAGATTATATGAATAGTACTCAAAGTCAAAAATAGGTCAGTTATTTTGGAACGGAGAGAGTAGCTCATAAAAATTTATCAGAAAAATTCAGTGGAATAAAATCTAATGAAGAAAAAAAGAGTGCAATACATGAATAACAAAAAAACTTAATAGAATAATGATTTTACATGATCATTTATCTTTTGTTTTTGACAAGGACATAATCATTTGTCTTTATTTATTGCTTATTCTCCATTATTTTTTTTGGTACATAACTTGCTTATATATATGCTTATTTTTTATTGCTTATTCTCCATAATATATATATATGCTTATGCTCCTGTCAAAGAAATTTATTGGTTAGAGAAAGAAAAATTAAATTGTGCAAGAAATCATAACAATAACATGACATTTAAATAAAATTATGAATTTAGTAGTAATAGAATTATTTGTTGAATTAGCTGTTAATTACCACAACAATAACAATGTCCATCAATGCATACTATATGTGCAGCTCCAACACAAGGATATGGATATTCAAAGACATTTGTGCAATTTTTGTTTAGGATATCTTCTTCTATATAATGTAAAACACAAGATAATGTTATTAAAATTAAAAGGGATAACAAATAGTGTATAAAATAGCTAAATAAAATTGATGAGTATGAGAAAAAAGTGCTTACGAAAAGCCTCAGTTACAACAAAAAGTAGAAAAATAAATAGGACGATGACATTCACAAATTTGATATTTGCAGCCATATTTTTTCTCATTTGTATGTAACCAATGGAATTGTTGGATCATTTTATAATAAAAAAAATGTATGCACTGTTTGTGTCAAACTAGCATAATAATATCGGTGTGTATGCATGGGTCGCGGTGCTTCGATTATTTTTTATGGTAGGACAATATTGTCATAAGTAAAAATAATAAATAATATTACATTACATAATTTAATTTTGATTTATATTTTACTATTAAGATAATGCAACAAAAAATTATTATTGTAAAGTGCGAAATTAGTCACGTCAAAAAATATTTGTTTTATAATAATTGTAATATTTATTAGTGACAACTTTTTTTTTAATATATGAATAATATTTAACTTGTTGTGATGATATTTCTAATTGTAATAGTAACAATTTCTTATATATGTGTCCTACAAAATATAAAAATTTAGTAAAAAAATAAATTAATTAAAGGTCATTATAAATTTTTAAAATGCCAAGAAGATTTGACATTATTTATAGGATTGACGCTCATTATATCAACCTAGAGTGAGGTAAGATTAATTGCGATATATAATATGCTTGAAAAATATTTTTCTATAATTTTGAAATGTTGGGAGTAGTAATACGGATTCCTACTACATCCTGCAGACTTGCAGTTACTTTAGACATTGTTGATAAATATATGTCCCTATTTTTTATATTTTGATGGCAAATATGTGTTCCATATATTTTTGTATTTCTCCATGATAAATATATATCCCGTATTAATTTTATATATCAATGACAAACATATTATTTTTCATTTCTTGAAGCCCCCGATAGTATAGTAAATTCATATGAATGACTTAAATATCTTTAATTTATCTTTTGTTAAAAAAAATCAGGTTTTTTTTGTAGATATTTTTATAAATAATCATGAATATACAAATTCATTAAAAAAAGTGAAGAGTATACATGAATTGACATAAAAGAAGGGACAAAAGTCATGGCGGAAAAAATTTAAGATATTTATAAGGTCAACAACTTATTTAACCCTTTAAAAAAATTAACTTTTTGCAAGAGAAATTTATAAAATGTACTAAACATAAGCACATAAAAAAATTCAAATTTTGAATGATACAAACAAGTTGATTTAAAAGGAGAGATCAGCAAAAGTTGTGACGGAATATATATGGAGGACCAAAAATTGTCGAAATTCTTTATAGCAGAAAACATTCGAAGGAATAAAACTTGCTGAAATTTTTAATAGGGACTAAAAATGAAGTTTGAGATATTTTTAAGGACCAAAAACTTATTTAACCCTTTAAAACATCAACCTTTTGCAAGAGATATTTTTTATAATGTATTACACATGGCAGCGGAAAATATTTTTGAAATTTCTAATGATACATATGAATTGATTTAAAAGCAGAGACCAAATGTTGTGACGGAAAATATTTGGAGGACCAAAACTTGTGAAAAAAAAGTATATTGACTAAAAATGAAATTTGAACATGAATACAAAAATTCATTCAAAAATCTGAAGAGTACACATGGGTTGCTTAAAAGCAGAGACTAAAGGTTGTAACATTATTTTGAGTTTTTTATACATGAGTTCACATAAAAGTAGGAACAAAAAGTTGTGACAGAAAATATTTGAGGGATCAACGTTTGCTGTATTTTTTTATAGGGAGTAAAAACAAAGTGTGAGATATTTATAGGGACAAAAAACTTATTTAACCCTTAAAAAAATTAACTTTTTGCAAGAGAAATTTCTATAATGTAATAAACATACCACAAAAAATTCAAAATTTTGAATGATACAAAGGGGTTAATTTAAAAGGAGACCAAAAGTTGTGATAGAAAATATTTGGGATAACGAAACATGTTGAAATTTTTTATATCAGAAAATATTCGAGGAACCAAAACTTACTGAACTTTTTTATAAAGATTAAAAATGAAGTTTAAAATAATTACAAGGACCCAAAACATATATAATTAGATAATTTGTTAACTCTTCCATTCTGAAATTTATTTGATTAGAATATGCTGTAAATAGACAAATACTATGTTGTAAATAGAAAAAAAATTACCCTAGTTTAATGATGTAAAAAATACCCACATTGGGTAGGGTAAAAACACGCATTTTGGATACGGGTATTCATATGGGTAATTACCCACAAAAATAAACAGGTATGGGTGTGGGTACGGGTACCTTAATACCCGCCCCATACCCGCAAAATATATATTTATTTATTTTATTTACAATATTATTATATAATAATATACATATAACAATTTAAAAACATACAAAACTATTAAACTATTACACATTTTTAATGAAAACATTTATTTATAATATAATACAAACACAACGTAAATATGTCAACATAAATATGAGCTTTAGTATGAGGTTACTAATAATTTGTTTATAATTTCCATGATTCAACATAATTTTTTTTTAATTTTATTAAAATGATATTTTATTTTATAACTGATCGAATTATTTTTAGCAAAAAGTGCAGGTAACGGGTACGGATATGGGTACTTAGGTACTCATAGGGTATGGGCACGCACAGGTACAAAGATTGTTATTCGCACGGATATAAGTATGAGTACGAATATTTTCTTTAGACTATGGATATGGAGATGGTTACTATAGTACCCTACTCATACCTTATCCATTATCATCCCTAATGCTAACTTTAAAAAAAAGGACAATTATGAAATATCATAGGTATCGATCTTCTTTTCTTAAATTATATTGATAAAATATTTCTATAATTATAATCATTATTAATGTTTCTTTATTTTATCCAAGTGTCACTTTTTGTTCTTTGCACCCTCAATTGATCACTTGACTCTTCGATGCTTCTTATTATATTGATATTGATCTCTTGACTTATTTTTTTTTAGCCTTTCATAGTAGTAAAAGCCAAAATCACAAAAGAGCATATTGAATTTGAAGTATGATAAAATTAATTAATGGTAGGAATAATTCAAAAATGAGGTGATTGATTAACATATCAAAAATAGAAATTTTATTATTCATTCCATTGAAGTTTCATTTTGAAACTTTTGTAAGTGACAAAACATAAGACATGATGTTTGAATTGTGTTTTTCATTTTAACTACTTTTTGAAAAAAAAATTAAACGCAAGTTCTTCATCAAATCATTTAACTTATGGTTAATACATACAATAGATTAGATGTTAAATCATAAAGAACATAAGTAAAACATAAAATAGAGAGGATACAAAGGAAGAAAAATAACACAGCATTTTTATACTGGTTTACTACCAAAACGGTCAGCTAGTCCAATCGATCCCTTCTCGTGATTTTGCGCCCTCTACACTTACAAGTACTTCTTTAATCATAACTGTTGGAACATAGAGCACTTTTATGTGTGAATTGAAAATAGTGTAAAACCATATCCTAGATTTCTTTGTTTTCCTACATAAATACTTCACCCAATGAGCCACCAAGATTTCCTGCCTACTAACCTAGAAGAGCTACATAGCTTTCTAGCCCTAGAAGGACATTGTGTGCCTTCACGGAAGGACTTTCAGCCTCACAAATCGAGGATTTTTTTGTTCTGATGACAAGTTGTTTTGTATCAGTGAAATATGAAATCATGGTCAAGGATTCTAACTCTATAAGATAGAATATACATTAAAAATCCTATAATTAATCTTTTTTTTAAGACATGTAATCAATCTATGTTGTATTACTGACAATCTTAGTTTATTTTACGTTATGATCTAAGTAACTCTTAATAGAGAGGATATGACTAATCCTTATAGATCATATGATCTTGGCTTTTTAAAAATCTCATAGAGAATCAAGAACATTGTCTTTTACATATTAAGAAGTTGAATGATTAAGTTAACATTAATACATTCATTTCAGTACCTCTAATATTTATCAAAGTGTTCTTTGTTATGTTATATCCTAAGATGCAAGGTGTACTCTTAACACTTGAAAAGCTCAGCATAAACCCTTTGGTGTGTTTCCATTTGTACAGAAGATCATGATACTCACTTATTGATTAGTCATGATTGCACACATATTCGATGCATTGATGTTCTAGGTGTAGTGAATGGAAGCACTTCTTGAAGGTATACACAATAGACCATTGTGTAACCTTTGGTTCTTTTCTACACATGCATGTGTCTTCACACACAACCATTATAAACAAATTATCTATTTATAGCCGTTGTGATACAAGCTCGATGTAGTACTGAACTGTCTTCGTAGTACTAACTTAACATTGTGCAGTCGTACTATGTTGAGATGTCATGTTACCGTTTCTTGGAGACTCAAACACTATTTCGTTTGAATATTGTTGACATGTGATGTGCTCCATAGAAGATAATTCTTTCCAAATATATAGAGAGGTTGTCCTGAGTTAGAAGATGAGAGCCTTCAATTGATGTTTAGGGGATAACTAATGTTGACTTTGACTTTTTGTCTTCTATGTCGTTTAGAGGATAAGATGATCATATGTTGTCCAGATGATTTTTGAACAAATCCAGATAGACATAATCTTCTTGGTCTTCAATGTCACTACAACAAATAGAGCGAATTGCGGCGGTTTTAAGCATTTCGCGGCGGTTAGAACAAAGCGGTGGAATAGGCGCCAAAAGAGCATTTTGTGGCGGTTTCTGCGGCAGTTTATATTTAGCGGTGGTTTGTAACTGATGCAGTTAGCATTAAAACCGCCGTAATTGGCTTTTATAGTGGCAGTTCCGTGTCAACCGCCGCAATAAATATTGCCGCCATTAGACACTTTTTTTTGTTGTGTGTATTCATTGTCCAAAGAATGGACATAACGTTGACTGACCCCTTGCAAGTGTACCAGTTTATTGTCGCGTTATAGTATTTTTAAAGATCCGTCTCCACAGGGATCGTCGAGGAATGACTAGTATTAATTTAGAAAAATAATAGAAAATTAAAGTATTGCATTCGCTTATAAATTGATAAAGATAGATTTGGAGAATTTCAGGATGAGAAAGATGGTTAGGCACTTTCGAATCTCCCACATAGTCCTATTTGGTAATATGGCATTATATTTTCTTACAATTACTATTATCACGACAGATTAACCCTATTGTAGTGAAATGTGTTTTCGCATACTAAAATCACCCTTTGAAATTGAAGACACCGGCTACCAACATCAGTAGGAAATCATGTGAGCATTAATTTTGTGAACGTTAACATATTGTTTCTAGCTTCGAGGTCCAATTTTTATTTCCCAGTGTTGGCTAGACTAATTATCCCAGATTGAGAATTTGAGCTTTGTTACAACGACATCTAATTCTTAATAACAATTCATAAATACATCTACCTATGAATATAGAATAAAGCATGGAAGAAAATTCAAAATAATAAATATAATTGCAAGTAATATAATCTTTTTCAAACCAATTAAATGTTTTAAATATTTCTAGGGGAGTCCATCTACTCGACCTAACCTAAGATAATTAGTTACCCATAAGCATAATTATAACAAAAGAGTTAAGAAATTACACATAAGAAGAAACCGTGATAAAACGCTGAGAAAACTACTCCTAATGGTGGGAGATTGCTTCCCTTCAGAGCATTGATCTCCTTCCTTCTTGAAGTTCCCCTTCTTGAGTTGCTTCTCCAAATATGAGATGTTGTAAATTATGGTGGTGAAGAACTCTATTTATAGGCTTCTTGGACTTGGATTTTATGCGCTATCGTGCCACGATACCTCCCATCATGGGACGATATCTCATGGTTAATCATCGTGGCAGGATACATGCCATCGTGGTATGATGCATGCTGGAAGATTCTCTTCAAATTAATTCTTCTATCGTGGCACGGTGTACCCCATATCGTGGCACGATGCAGTTGAGCTGATTTTTTTCAATTTATGCTCTCTTTTTTTTTGTAATTTTCTTCTAATCTTGCTTCTTGATCAAGTAACTTAATTCCTTAGGTCTTTTACACGCTTTTGAAGGTGTGAAAAACACAAGAAGGGAGGGTTGAAGTGTGTTTTTAGAAATTAAAAACTTTTTCAAGATTTTGCAATCTTTAAAAGCTTTATGAAATGCAGCGGATGAACAAAACACAATCAGAGGAAATAAGGGAGAGAAGAAAGAACACACAAGATTTATACTGGTTCCCCTCACAAATCGAGAGTACTCCAGTCCCCTTGCACTTCCAAGTGAGTTCACTATAATAACTAAAGATTACACCAAATGTTCAAGCACACAAGCAAGAGACTTCAACAATGCTCAAGTTACGACTAACAAGAGACTTTTGACAAATGCTCAAGTTACAACTAACAAGAGACTGAACAAAATGCTCAAGCACAAAAGAAAGAGACTTCTAATCTTATACAATAAAGATAGATAAACAAATGCACCTTAGACTAAAACACTTTTACAATGATATAATAAAAAACAAGTGTTCAGAACTTTCAAAGTTTTAGAGCTTTCAGAGCCTTAGTCTTGTGCGAGTGTTTTCTTTGATAGTGCATATATGGAACAATAGTTAATCCTTTGCAAAGAGGTCTTGTATTTATATGCAGTAAAATATATACATTTGAGGATGACCATTGTAGAAGATAAGGTTGTTAGCTTTATTGTACTTTGTTGGTAGTGGAATTTGAAACTTTTCCAAATGAAGTAAAACTGCTTCCACTAATTTTTCCTTGAAGAAATGTGTTTACCCAAACAGAGTAAGTTAGTACAATTGTATATACGCTCCTCCTTAAAGATAAGGTTGATGTACTATGATTGTCCTTTAGTCATATACAAATTTCTAATGATGAGGAGTATATCTTTAATCAGCTTAAAAAAAGAATGAATTCCGGCACTATAAGAAATTCTTGAATGTAGAGCTTCAGTACCTCTGAAAAGCTTTTACTGGCTTCTGATAGTCTTCATGCTTCTGAAAGACTACTTGCCTCTGATGCATCAGAGCCTCTGAATCCTTTAGATGCTAACTTCAAAGACTCGCTTCTGAGATCGTTCAGATCACATCTTCTTACTTAAAAAAATAAGTTTTCTTATATGTATCTTGCACGCTTGAGAGTAAACATTAGTAATCCAATTGTGTATTTAATACTTTGTTATCATCAAAACTTTTATAAATAATCAGAGATTATATTAGAACCAATTTTGTTCCAACAACTTTTGGTCTTGAAGACCTACTAAAATAACTAAAACTAACCTAAAAACTATCTACAAACATCATATAAATTCATGTCATCACAACCCCAAACTTAAATCGTTGTTTGTCCTCAAGTAACATGTCTGTCAAACAAAATTGTCAATGAGTTAAC